>JALPQD010000223.1:0-279857 GCA_023101885.1 Typhlomys cinereus | reverse complement strand
CATCTGGGAACCTTAGATCAAGGGCTAGCCTCCATCTACCCCGCTGATCCGAACATTCCCAAGAGCCCAGGTGGCCGGGCTAGCCAAGAAGAATGCTTGGCTGCTTTGGCCGCTGGGTTGTGAGATGACCTCCGGAGAGTGTGTGGGATAGTGACCTGAAGGCAGACTGGCAGCAAATGTAGCTTAATCTGTAGCATGTAATGATCAGCTATGGGCCAGCCTCTGTTGGCATTCTTTCCCCAGGTTCTCAAACATAAGGAAGCCTGCTCTCACCGTTGCTTCTTCCCTGCCCCCTCCAACCCCCAGCACATCAGGCATCAGTGATCTCAGCTGACTCAGAAAAATCAAGTCTCTGTCTCAAAGCACCTGCTTCAGTCCAGCGCAGTTTCTGTGCTGAGAGAATCTTACCTCATTTTTCCATCTGTTGCCCTGATTGACAGCAGTTGTCAGGGCAAGAGAAAACAGCCTGTGCTTGGCAGTCCTTCTTTGTGTCCCCAGTCAACTCCCTCGCGTGCTCCCCATAAGCAGCTGTCTCCTCCTCACTCTCTGCAAGCCCCCAACACGTGACCTGCTCACTATGGCTACCACCTTCTCCTACTTAACCAAGAAGGGAAAGACCAAGGGGGTTGAGGGCTTGTTGGCTGGACTTCCTTCCCACCCTTGAAGTCTTTTTTCCTGTCTCTAAGGTACCCGAGAAAGCTGAGTGTCAGGCACAAATCGTGGATGAGGAGGTGAATGTGCCCAAGTGCTGGCCCCTGAAGAAACTGACATGACTGTCACACCTTCCGTGGTGGGACTGGAGCCTCTGACATCACACTAGAGTCATCTAACTCCCACTCTCTGGTCCGTGTCTCTCTGGAAGACTTCTGACTCAGCTTCCAAGCAACACGACTGCTATTGTTTCTAAAAACTCAAGGCCTCTTGTTCCAGTGTGGTTATTACTTGCTGTAAATTGCAGCTTGGATGAGCCCATCTTCTTTGTGTTGACAAAGGAGGGAGTCTGAAATCACAAGGCTGAATGCCAGGCTCAGACTAGGACAATCACCACAGCAATGAAAAACGGGCTGGGAGAAGCCAGAGGACCAGAGTAGCCTGCCTGAGTTTCCTGCCACTTCTTACCTAGACAGCTATTCCAGTTACTCATGCCAGACAACCCAAGTTCCAATCCTGATTTTATCACTTACCAGATGGATGTCTTAGGCAAGTTACTTGACCTTTCTGGGCTTTGGTCTCTTCATCTTACACACAATTGGGAAATAGCCTATCTAGCTATCATTTTTTTTCCCACATCTTTAAACCCAATTCAATTCTTGCAACAATTCTCAGTCTGTGCATGGGGATGACCAGAAATTCCCCCAGAGTCTTTCCAACCAATGGCAATGCAAGTTGGAGGACTGTGGTGGTTTGGATCGTCAACTGACACCTAGAAACGGGTCTTTAGGCCCATCTGAGAGAGATTCTCTAGCTTAAGCCTGGCCTCTGGACATGCCTATGAGGCACTGTCTTGATTGCATAACTGACATGAGAAGACCCAGCCCGTTGGATAAGACGGTCCCTGGGCAGGTGGGTGCTCTGACGCTGTATAAAGATGGAGAAAGTGAGCGAGCAAGCTTATGCGTGGCAGGTCTTCTGCTCAGGCTGTGAATGTGATGTGACCAGCCCCTTCAAGCTCCCGCTGCTGTCACTTCCCCATCATGATTTGTACCTTGAAGTGTGAGCCTCTCAAATCCTTTCCCCCATTAAATTGCTCGGGTCAGGGGTTTTGTTATAGCAACCGGAAACAAAACCAATGCAGACACGCCTCTGTGGGACAACCGTGTCTCCCAACAAAACTGAGCTCCCACACTATACCACAGTTATGGTAAAAAGCCTTCCAAGAAGAAAAGAAAGGCAATGCAGCATATCAGAGTCTCTATGTACATGTGTAACACTGTCTACAATGTATGTTACCAAATAACGGAGACAAATAGAGTGAGATGCCTATGCAAATCTATCCAGCTCATGATAGAAAGCCTCAGTGTTTGTCTCTGTAGTTGTATCCAACAACATAGAAGATAAATTTTCTTTCTGTCACTCCTTCCTCTGTTCCATTTGCTCACTTTTTCCAGGGCTTCCTGGGGTCGCCTCCTAAATATCTTCTTTACCTCAAGTCCATGTTTTTGGTGTGCTTCTTGGAGAAAAGAAAGCCAAGCTATCTTACTTAATGACGAGGAAACTGAATCTTAGAGAGAGATGCAGAAATTTCCCAGATCACAGTGTTTCATTGACAGAGCCTCCATTCAAAGCTGGACTGATATTCTCCACTTGCTACCGCACCTTGCACAATTCCATGGTTTCCCTCTCCAGGTCTGTGGGCCTCCACTTTCAGTCAGGCTGATTCGGGTCCTGCAGACCTTCCTATTAGCCTCAGTCTCCCCATGTGGAGTCTACACCACTGGACTGGCTTATTTCTAGTGCACAGTCTACACCTTTGCATAGACATTGACCAAGAATTCCTGTTTTGGAACAAGATGGTTGGCATTTTAATAAACATAAACAGGAGCTTTAAAAAAAACCTCATTAAAGGCAGATGACAGTAGAGGTGTAAGCCCCACTACCTCCAAGTGCTGTTAACAGCTTGGCAATTTCTTTGTCCAGTGGGAATGTTAATGCTTCTCTAGCAGCAACCTCATCCTGATTAAGAAATGGTAACTGTGTAATGTAGAATCAGAGGTGTGAACTTCAGCCCAGGAACAAGTGCAAATCTCCCACCAGGGCCTCCTGCATACTGAGTTTCTGTTAGCTTCGCCCTGGCAATTAATGTTCTTACCTCCTTACAAGGAACTAATGTTCTAACCTCCTTACAAGGAACATGGCAGGTTTACCAGGACCATAAGCACCTTGGATTGCCTGTCACATGAGACTGCCTCTTTTATACATGCTAACTCTGGGTTCCATTCCTGAGCCTCAGTCTTCTCCTCTGTAAAAGTGAGACCTTAAAATGATTTCTAGAGTTCAAGGTCATGAAGTTATTTGATAGTATTATACAAATATTATATGGAAGGGAAAGATTGGTTGTTTCATAGACAAAAGTGGTAGGAATCCTTGATTCCATCTGTTTATGTCAGCACTAGTCTCTTTTTTTCTTTCTGCTTCTTTCCTTCTTTTCTTCTTTTTCTTCCTTCCTCCTTCCCTCCTTTTCTTTCCTTCCTTCTTTCTTATGTCTCTTTCTTCCTTTCTTTTTCTTTTTTTGGTCTTCCTTGCTTCTTTCCTTCCTTTCTTTCTCTTTGCTTCCTTTCTGTGTCTCTTTCTCCACTCCTCTCTTTCATTTTCTTTGTCCAATACGAACTCACTATGCAGCTCATGTTGGCCTTGTCTTGAGTTCTAGGTTCTCCAGATTCAACACCTGAAGCACTATAGTGTTGATATGCATGCGCTAGGTAAGTGCTTACCACTGAGCTGTATCACCAACACTTTTCCTTCTCTGACCCCTCCCCATTTTAAGGGAATATTGAAATTGGACATAGAAATAAAAGAAGCACTTTATTAACAGAATTGGCTCAACTTCAATGAAGAAGATCTTAACTTTTCTTAAGACTACCTATGTATTTCCGAAGGTGTCAGCAAATGTGGTTAGCACACTCAACAGCAGAAAAGACTTCCCTGGGAACATTCAATCTATTCTCTCTAGAATATTCCACTCTCCAGGTAGATGGTCAACTGGATATTCAGACTTTATTTCATTCATGTCCTCAGTGGCTCTGTATTTGCTGTGCATAAACTTCCATCTCTCTGTGGTAAGGATATAAAAGCACCAGTTCTAAGAACTCTGAGACCAGGCTAGAGATGGAGTGAGAGAAGCTGAGTTACTGTCCTGTGGCTGTGACAAAATTATCCTGACAAAAGCAACTTAAGGGTGAACAGGACTTATTTGGAATAAAGTCCATCATGGCAGGTAGGGTGTGGCCACAGGTAGGAAGACATGACAGCAGGAGCAGGAACAGGAAGCCAAGAGCAATGAATGAAAGCATGTAAGCTAGTGCTCAGCTCGATTTCTCTTTTTAAGTCAGTCTAAGAACACCATCCAGGAAATGGTGCTATCTGCAGTGGTTGAAGTCGTCCCACTTTAATTGACCTGATCAAGATAATCCCCCCACCAGATGCCCAGATGTTCCATCCATAGGTGATTCTAGACTTTGTTAAGATGACAACTGAGTGTAATAGTAACACAGTCCAAATGTGAGGTCTTGAATTCAAATTCCCAGAACTTATGTAAAAAGCCAGATGTGCATGAGCATTTATAATGAGCATTTATAATCCCAGTGCTCCTACAGGAAGATGGGAGCAGAGACAGGAGGCTCTCCACAGGCAGTAAAACAACATTTATCAAACATGACTGATACCCCAGGTTGTATACATGCATGTGGCATGTATATACCTGCATTTATACACACAAATGTATGCACATATGTCACGTGCACACATGCACATACAACCTCTGAAGCCTATGGCTCCTCTCCTTGCCGACAGCTTTTGTTAGGTGATCTCATTTCATTTTTCTTCAATATCCCATTTGTTTCTCTTACCTCCCCACCTCTGGAATGGGGCAAGCAGATCTATGATGATATGAAAGGATATCATACAGATGGAAGCAAAAGGACATAGTGCTGGTGCTCTTCAAAATGATGGTCTTCAAGCTAGGTTTAAAAAGACTATGGGGGCACCTGGAAGCCAGTATCTCAGGCACTCTTGTGAGGGGTACCCTGATGATACCACTGATGGAGAGTCATTCTGAAACAGAAGAAGGGTCTGGATTGACATCCAGCTCAAAGGGTACTCTTCATTTTTTGACCACACATTCTGTACCAAGTACAGTGCTATGCATTTTACAGCTTATCATCTAATACTTACACCCATCCCAAGAAATGAGAACTGTCTGCCCCGCTTCCCAGGACAAGCTGATGTTTAGAGACAAATTCACCCAAGGTTGCAGACCCTGTAAGAAACGGAGCTAAAATTTTAATCCAAGCAGTCCGGTTTGACGATAACAGTACAGTGTTTGGCTGCTTGTGTATCTCAGGGAAACCGTCTGACTTGCTGAGGTTTCAAAGGTGGCACTGGAAATAGTACCTACTATAGTGTTGTCGGGAACAAAAGATGAGGGGTGCAAAATATAGTAGCAATTGTGTGATACTTTGCAGAGGTCTCAGGACCACAGGGAATGGAGCTTTCTAGAGCCGGTGCTGATGTGCTGGACTGGCCAGTCTCACCACTCAGATCTGGTCAGGGCCGGTGGCCAGGCACGGACTTTCACTCGCAAGTGCTCCCGTAGTGAGGAGACTTGTGTTGATACAGCAGGGATCGCAAGTCAGGGCCAAGTTCAAAGTCGGGAGCCTCCTGCCAACTTAGAAGTAGGTCCCTGGGCTGTTCTGCGCGCTGCTGGGACTGTGGGCGGTGGGTGGTCCTTGGAGCTGGAAAGCTCCAGAGAACAGATGGGGCTTTCTGAGCTGCTGGAAGGTGGCAGCTTGATGTATATTAACTGGCAAACTACTCATCATGTAGGGGCGGTCCGGAAGGAGGCCTGCAGCTGAGTGGGTGAAGGGGACTGAGGGGAGAAACTGGCACACGGGGAAAGCACATTGCAAGCAGAGGCGTGGGCGCAGCGCGGGCCTACGCACCAGAGGGGTACAGTGAGGCTGATCCTTGCCCGCAGGCTTGCCCCCAACTCCTCACTCAGAGAGGCATGTCGGATAACACTGGAAGCAGCTTCGCGAGGACCCAGAATCAGTGGGGTGCTGCAGAAAACCGTCGCTGGGCTGCTGCAAGTTGTAGCAAGGCAGCTGAAGGCCAGAGAGAGAAGCCCTTCTAGAAAAAGCAGAGCTTGGCTCTGATGCCTGGAGTATAAATCAGACCCGGACCTGTGGATAGAGATGACAGAGATACCCCACGATAACAAACTATTGTTCCTCAGGGTTAAGTGTTTGACATCAAACTGCCCACTAAACAGTTAGCATTCTACCCAAGGAAATGAACAGCCTTGGTCCCCAACCAAGAAGCTCCTTATCATAGAAACTGTTCAATACAGAGAACAACTGACCAAGATACAGAAAATGAGTGACCGTGCACTGTTCGATCCTAAATGGGGCATCTAAACTTCCACCCACCCACCACTCATTTCAAAGCTGGGGGGGGGCATTACAGATGAGGAGATGGTAAGAATGGAAGGGTCAGATGGTGAGGAAGGCTATGACCAGATACCCCCCTCGAGACATGACAGGGATGTTGTGCCCATTAACTCAGCCGCTGGATCTTCTTCCACAAGATCAGCGCAAGATTTGGTCCATCTACTGCCCACTAGGCAAGGGAATGAACCCGCGGGTCACCACACCCTTCTGAGAGACGATTAAGTGTTACTGTTGGATGAAGCCAGTGGAGTTACAGCTCTCAATGAATGGTACACACAGGCGCAAGGTGCATGCTCCCACGCAGCAAAGCACGCTCCAGTACTGACAACCCAGATGGGAATCAGCGGGCCACTTAAAGAAAAAAGGAAAGAGGCGTACAAAGGAAAGAGACTGATTTATGCTTTTTACTGAAAGAGGGAGAAGGGAGGGGTTTCATTACTATGGGGTGAAAATTACTTAAACTAATTGTTTTTAATATGTGCTATTATCTTAAGATAAAAACATTGTTGCGTTTTTCTCAGGCACTACCTAGTGCAGGCATCTCAGACGGGTCCAGGTCCTGGAAGCTGAGGGAGAGGGAGGAAACTGGCTGGAGGGGAGAATGAAGGGTGGGGTGGGGGAGTAGGTAGGTAGTAGATAAGAACACAATATTGGGGTTAAAATTAATAAAATCTGCCCTTGGGAGGTAAAAAGTGAAGCTTCCTATACATCCAAGTGGGTTTTATTTTTTTTAAATGTATGTTTTCAGCCCAGAGTTTTGGAAGGGAAAACATCACCCAGCACCCTGTCTGTGGTCATTTCTTACTTTGGTTTCCAGGCACTAAAAAATGACATGTTTATGAAGCAGCCACTGTGCAAGAGAGGTCTGTGCTCTCACTTGATGACATGATTTTTCCTTCTGCAGTTCTCAGGGCCGCCAGGACCCACGTGCACTACTGTCAGACAGCAAATCAATATTCTTGTGAAATGTGACCAACTCTGAATTTATTCAAGTTCCTTGGCAACAGCTTCGTGTCATTTCTTTCTAGCATCGCTCTTGTCCTATCAGGACAGGCCGTGTTTTACAAGATCATTTTATCCGTAGTAAAAGGAGAAACAGAACATGGCAGAGAACTGGTTTGCTCAGACATTGCCAGTATTAGTGCACATAAGAATCTCCTGGGACACATACACGTGCATGCGCACATGCGCACGTGCGCGCGCGCACACACACACACGCATGCACACATGATATATAAACATATGTACATGTCTTGTGGCTAGGAGATGGCTTAGCCAAAGCAATAGGACCAGCTCCCACATAAAATGCTATGTGGCTATGTGGCCAACCTGTAATCCATCTCTAGAAGCTAATACTGAACTTCCCAGAGTAAAACGTCTAACCAGACTCACCATATCAGTGACTTCTAGGTTACACCAGAAACACTGTATCAAAAAGAAGATAAAAGAAGGATTGAGAATGATTCCCTATATCAACCCCTGGCCTACACACACACGAACAATTTGCACACACACACAGATGAATACATACAAATAGGAATAGAAGAAGAAAAAAATATGGATGTGTAGATTCTGCACCTATTATTATTTAAGCATTTCTAGGAGGGAACCTTTTAGCCATACTTACTCTGAGTCACAGCTTTTCTGGGCTCCATAGGACAGAAATTAGAGGAAGATGGGGCCCAAGGGATGGGAGCCTTGACTTCAAATCTAACTTCACTGGTCTGAACTGGGACATTATACATGGGGCCAGGCCCTCCTTCCTTTTTGTTGGTGGTCTCTTAGAGGTTGATTGCTGGATTTATGCATTCGGAAGATATCGTCCATATGTAGCACATTTCTTAGTAACTTGGATACATTTGAGTCAGTAGGTACAGATACAGGTCAGGAGGTCCTTGAGTTTTGAAGTCATTTGAAACTGATTTGTTGAATTAAGACTGAGGGTAAATAGGGGAGTTAACAACAGAACAGGCACTGTTAGAGGAAGCAGTGCTAAAAGATTTAAGTGTCTGGTTTTATTGGCTCCTTGAAGGATGGGTAGAGATGTTGTAGGGAAAGAATCAGAGGATAAAGAAAGACAGGTTTTAATAAATCTGTCATGGATGTCCTTCATGCTGACCCAGTTACTAATACAAGTAATTTTGAAGCTCCTGTCACAAGAATGTTAGGTCACTTACAGAGGTAGATAATAGATCAGCTATTTTCAAAAGGTAGTTGAGGGCTGGAGAGATGGCTCAGGGGTTGATTCTGCCTCTCAAGCAGCAAGACCTGAGTTAGGATCCCAGATCCCACATAAAAACACCAGGTGGAAATGGTGATGGCCTGTACTTTCAACCCTGGATGGTGGAGCCTGGAAAATTCCAGAGCAAAGCAAAGAGGAGGTAGCACAATCCAGAGTGATTCCCAAAGTTACCCTTGGGCCTCCATAGGTACATGCAATTCTCTCTGTCTCTCTGTCTCTCTCTCTCTCTGTGTCTGTCTCTCTCTCTCTTTAAAGTACTAGAAGATATCATTTTGGCTTTGGACCTATAGCATCCCATCTCCACATTTGTCAACACCAATAGTTGGAACTTTAACAATCCAGATGTAGCTTGTTGAAGTTCTTACAAACAGGTGCAGGCTTGGGAGGGGGAAACGTTATAAGTTCCTACATTGGTGAAGGATTACATTTAAAAAAATTTTTTTTTATTTATTCAATTGTGTGTGTGTGTGTGTGTGTGTGTGTGTGTGTGTGCGCGCGTGTGTGTGTAGAACCACCGGCGAATTCGGGAACCACCATGGACGCCTCCACCTCCTCCTTGTTTACTCTGCCCGGGGATTCACAGGCTCCGCACTACCAGGACAAGAAATGCAGGCCGCCCCGCTTCCGCCCGGCGTCGATACATACATGGGGCCTAAGATCCAAACTCAGGACCTTCTGCCTGCAAGGCAGAGGCTTAACCCCTGAGCCACCTCTCCAGCCCCTGGTGAAGGATTACATTTTGCACATGGGACATATATTGTCTCATGTCCCATGTTTCTAGGAAGCTTATTCCTAGAATCTGATAATGACGAGACTCAGTAGTCAGGAGACATCTTCAGGAGACAGAAGTAATTACCAATGTCATTAAGGAAGGAATTCCTGGGCTATATTAGTCTATTAGCCATCATGATTTGGATCTGATTTCTCTTTGTCCTCTGCATCTGATATAACATTTAATGGAAGTGTTTTATCTAAAATTAAAATGACCAAGAACACAGTATGCTTTACGTAAAGAAGTAAAGCAACTAGATGACAAAGGTGGAGTTAGCTGGTGAAGGCAAGTCTTCAATTTAAGAGTACATGAGAATTTAAATTCATGGGCATCGCCATCTACAGTAAGTGAAGGCAAAGTGAAAAGAGCAACAGTGTAACTGTTTGGATCTACTTGAACTTACATTTTGTTTATTTTTCTTAGTAAGTCTAAGTCTGTAAGCGCAAAGATTTGGTTTAAGCAAAGTAAGAATTCTGAGTACACAAATAGTCACATCAAAGATATGATTAATGCAAGGATGTAATATTGTCTTTATCTGAGTCTTACTACAATCAAAAGTGGCATGATTTTTATCATCAAGAAAAATACCGAGCAAAATTTAAAATATCTCTTAAATATGACAGGATTTTAGGAGCAAGAGTTTTTCCCTTTATGCTGGAGGGAATCTTTCTTGGTTAATGATATCATCAGTTGTCTTTATTTTCCAGGAACTTACCATAAACTCACAATTAATGGCAGTTGCTTATTTAATCCTCACTCTAGAGGCCTGAAGACCATGGACATAATGATATTTGTAAATAATGAGCCAAACTCAGAAATAGATTTAAGTATCTGTCCAGTAAAATAAGTTTTATGCTCATGAAATTTAGAAAATTAAGTTTGTAATTATTATGTAATTTTAATAGGAATGCCTCAGGCAGGAGTTTTTTTGTTTTTTGCTTTTTTTTAAAGAGAGAATTCTTCCTACTTTTAAGGCAAGACAGCAGGCTTCCAGCACATGGAGGTTTTATCCAAACATAAAACAAAGTTTTTGTTCTCAAAATAAGTTTAAAAAAATATCAAGAACAGATTAATATTTATAGACACTTTACATTTGCAATCTGAGAATCAAGCATCTGAATGTTGAATTTTGAATTTAGAAATCTAACGATCTTGAATTATAATCAATTCAATTATTAATAAATTAAATTAATAATTATATTACTTTTAGCCAAACTTTAAACATTCTTTATGCAAAATTATTTGCCTAAAGCACTTCCCTTTAATCTTTTTATAAAATGAAAACATGTTTCTTAAAACATTTTTTTTTTTTTTAGAGAAAGGGAAAAAGAAGAGAGGGGACAAAAGGTGGGCGTGTGCACACCTGCCATGGCACATGGGGGGGGTCAGGTGACAACTTTGGGAAGTCAGTTTTCTCCTTCCACCATATGGCTCCCAGGGATTAAATCCAGACTCCCAGTTTTTCAAAAAGACATCCTTACCCGCCGAGCCATCTTGCCTGGCTTCCTAGATCACATTTTATATCTCCAAACTTCTTTATCCATTTGTTGCTTTCCCTTGGTTTATTTTGCTTTTAAATCCCAAAAACAACTTTTTATGAATAAAAATACATTTTAAACGAACTTGGATGCAGAAGACATGTAGATTATATCACAGAAGTAAGTTATTACCACAAATACATCGTGAAAGAAAAGATCCACTGAAACACTTCTGTGAAGTCTAAGATACCCCTGCATGTCTTCAATCACATTACGCAGTTTGTAAAATGACTATTTGTATTTGGTTTTCTTTTCACTTTATCTTGTTTTGATAAATATAAGGACCTTGAAAAACTCATCTATCTATCTATCTATCTATCTATCTATCTATCTATCTATCTATCTTCTATCTATATATACATATACACACATATATAATAAATGCATTTATATACATGTGCACATCTTAATACCAAGCATACAGCATTTATGAATTTAGACACAACCACAGGTCTTATTGATATCATGCTTTTTATGTAAAATGGCATTGACAGGGCAGATGGAACCGCTCACATAAAGTTCTTAGGAACATCTGCCCCACGCACGATGACACTGAAGTCAAATGCAATTGCTTTGACTCTCCACACAATTCTTCCAGGGGACCCTGGGGTTCGCTATTTCTCTTTTTTTGAGTGTACATTGTCAACTGCAGCGTTTTGCCGAAAGCACCCAGAGTGGACCTGAGGAAGGGAACAGGTCTACGGAATTATGTGGAAGAGTTGCAGTTGCAGAAGGGAGGAAAGTGAGGAGCTTGTGGATTGAACATAGAGCAGAAAATAGCTTTTATAAAGTTTTGGGTTTGTTATTAGTTTGTTTGTTTGTTTGTTTGCTTGTTTGTTTGTTTGTTTAAGAGACAGTCTCCTTGTAGTCCATTGGTGCCTCCAACTAGCCAGACAGCCAAGGTTGAACTTCTGGCCCTAATCCCTGCACCCCCTGAAGGCTAGGGGCACAGGCCTATTTCACCACCTTGTGCTGCATCTAGGGTTCAGGGTTGTTTTTGCTGCTGATTAAAGTATTAAAAGGCAGGAAAGAAGCAAGAGATACCAGAGCCAAGGTGTATTTTAAAAGGGAGGCGAGGCATTTTAAACAAAATCACAGCAACAGCAGGCTGTACATCCTGTAGGGTGTGGAGCTTTGCAGCTCCCTGACACAGGAGACAAGCAGGGGAAGCAAGTGTAGACTTTGGAAATAAAAGGCACAGAAAAGAAACATAAAAAAAGGAAAGGGGACTTGTGCCTTACATTCTACATGGTGGACGCTCTGAAGTGCCTGCCTCTGCCCACATCTGTTGGGCACAGGGAAAAGAGACTGAGACAAAGGGACTCCTGGAGAAAAAAGGGAAATGATCTCATGAAGGGCTACTTACTTCTCCCATCTGTGATTGACAGACCCAGTTGCATTAATTTAAGGGAGAAGCTCATCACAGGTGTAGTTTAGAAGTCAGTTCTTGCTGTAGTGTTACCAGGGAAACAGGAGGTGGGATCTCTCTTGAAATTTACTGACTTTCAACACCTGGTGTATATGGCTCTGGGGAGCCAACCCAGGTGCTCAGAGCGTGCATGCGTGCGTGTGTGCGTGCGTGCGTGCGTGCATGTACACAAAAGGGCATTTGAGTGTGTGTGCCTGTGAAAGCCCAAGAGTGGCATCAGGAATCACCCTGGATTGCTGCTCTGTCTCCTTACTGCTTTGCTCTGGGGTTTCCTAGGCTCTGCCTTCCAGGGTCAGAATTTTAGGCACTGCCATATCTGCCTGGTATTTTTACATGGGATCTGAGGTCCAAACTCTGTCTTTTTGCTTAGGAGGCAAAGGTTTTAACAACTGAGCCATTTCCCCAATCCTCCTTTTTCCTCAAATGTAACTTGAAGTGAGTGTTGCAGGGACTTTAAGGAGCAGTGATGCCCCCTGGATCACCTCAGACTTGCCAAAGTAAAGCATGGTCTCGCTGTGGAATGAATCTGTGTGTCCAGAATGAATTTAAAGGAAAGGAATACTCAAGAGACCAGGACTCACCTGCCAGGGAGGGAGGATCCACCCCCACAGAGGGAGGAGTCTCACCCTGGGCCTTCTCATTTGGTCAAGAAGCCTGGCTAGGTTAAAAAAAAAAAAAATAAATAAGAAGCCTGGCTAGGAAGAGCAAATGTAGGCAGGGATAATACTGTCCACTCTGGATTTTTGTTCTGGCCACCACTTAGGAAGTAGAAAAGAATATTTTTAGTTCCTCGAGTTGCCCTGCCTATGAACCTATGAGCCTGGGGGTGAAGGAGAGAGCCAGAGAAGACAGAAAGAGAGAGAGTTGAGTTTGGTGACCCAAGCATCCCTTAGGAGAAAAGGCGAGAAAGCACAGAACATTTTTGGGGACTTTGTGTTTCCTTCTGAGGTTAAGGAAATCAAAACTGAAGAGTCCATATCCAGTGAAGTCGACTAGTCCAGGAAAGTCACTGGGAAAGTTCCAGCCCTCGGGGGACTGAAGGTGTTCATCAGTCAGTGAGGAGAGGAAGGAGTCAGCAGAGACAGGGGACCAACATCAGGACCAGCCTGTGATGGAGGAACAGGGCAGAGGGCACCCTGAAATAAGCTGCAAGGATTCTAGGATAGAGCATTAGAAAGGAGGGAAGAATCCCAAAAGAGAGGTGCTTTCATGCAGGCAATGAAGCTGGAAGGGAAGGAAGGGCTGGAGCTTCAAGACCAGGAGCCCAGATAGGGGGAGGAGGAAGAGGCAACAAGGTTGTCAATTGGGCAGAATTCTGGCTGGGATGAGAGACCCCACTCAGCCCCCAAATGAGGTAGGACCAAGACTGGAGCCAGCACCAGTGAGGTGGAGAACAGTGTTGGGGTCATGAACTGTAGACATATATATGAGTTGTGGAGACATACGTGGTTGCTCAGGTGCATAGGGGGTCAGCCTCTGAGTCTGCAGGGTCTATGGGAAGAAATCTCAGAGCATCTGCCATCTTCCAGCTGTGGCGGCTGAAAATTCTATGGCTGAGAACAAACTTGCCTTGAGGTGACCAGGGATGCATTTGTGCTCAGCTCATTAGAGGGCCGAATGGGTTCTTAATGGGGCCTCACCACTGAGTCATGGCTCCCAGCAGGTGCTCAATTAATCCGGGTGAGTGGTTTTAAAGGGAGGGCAACATGATTTGGATTGACACTGAGGCTGGTTTTCAGGGTCGAATCAAAGGTGTAGGCTGCAGGCGTGACTAGACGGGATGCTTCTACCTTGCCTGCTGTCAGCATTAACTGTGTCTCGGAGGAGAAATTGTGAAGCTGCCCAGAAGCAGAAAGAACTACCCAAGACGATGTCGGCCTTACCGCACGACTCCAGTCAAGATTCTTAATGATTATTTAAGCAACTTGGCTTCCTGAAGAAAACTATTGTTTTGGACTGAGGGGTTATTCTGGTCCTTCCTCTCCATGACAACATTATGGAACTTTCCAAAATCTTGCTTTCTTCCTTTGTAAAGTAGGGGTTGTAATTCTACACCTCACAGAACTCTCTATATTGGGCTAAAGGGAGTGTCTGCACACAGCCATGCTAAGCCATTCTAGGCCCCAGGTTTTGCTAAATTTTCTCTTCTCTAGTCTTCTATGGCAGTTGCTCAATGCCTTAGTGGACAGACTGTTCCTGTGCCTCCCTCCACATCCTGTTGAGTTCCAAACTGTGTGTGTGTGTGTTGCATACTGGCGGGTGTGTATGTGGGGGTGCTAATCTACAAGAAAGTACTTAAGTGTGTGTGCTTGTGGAGGTCTAAGGATGACATCTGAAATCATCCTAGATTGTTCTACTTCCTTATTGCTTTGCTCTGGGATTTTCCAGGCTCTGCCTTCCAGGGTCAGAATTATCTATCTGAAATTTTTCACAAGGGATCTGGAGATCTGAACTCAGGTCTTTTTGCTTGTGAGGCAAAGGCTTCAACTACTGAACCGTCTCTCCAGCCTGAATTCACACTTCTAAGGAGCGAGGACTGCATCCCATCTAGCTGCTCCCTGAGTGTGCCTGGCATGGAGCAGGTGTTCGATTAAAGCATCATGAATTCAATGGAGGACAAACTCCAAGAGAAGAATCAGTCTGTCTCCCTGCCAGGCTCTCTCACCAGCCAGCTTCCTGCCTCCTGACAGTCACCCAGGTGCCAGTGAGTGGGCTGGATGCACAGGCCTGGCCCTTGGTACTGAATGTGCTCCCAGGAAATCAAGGGAGAGGCTGGGCACGGGGTGTGAAGACAGACAGCCAGTCACGACCTGCCCGAGGGACTCATTTTCTGTCTCTCGGGAAGTAGCTGTCAGGGTCAACCAGTGCAGCGTTCCAGGTCCTGCTCAGGCCAGAGTGGCTTGGTCATCATCTGCAATGGAGCCTCCAGTGGAACAGCACTGTTAATTGCAAAGAAGGGTGAATCACACAAGCATCCAGAAAGGATCTGCGCTGCTCGCCAAAGGACAGAAAGACCAGCCAGGAAGCTGTGAGCACCAGTTCTGGTATCCAGGGAGCTGTGAGGTCCTGGGGGAGGAGGACAGGGAACGATGCTCACACCCACTCTACACATGTACGAGCCAGAAACTGCATGTGCAGTGACCAGTCCAAGACGCTTCATAGGGCCACCTTCTGAGATTTCAAAAACCGCAAGCAGGGGCAAATAATCAAGCAGATATCTGGATGCACAGTTATTTGGGAGCGAAAGAGAGTGTAGATATGAGAACCAAGACCTGGGGATTTTGTACTTTGCCCAAGGTTACCATGGTAGTTCTGGGCATGTGACAGCCATCTGCCACGTTCTGTTCTCTGGACCGTGGTCTGGTCCTGTTTCCCATCTTGTGTCTCTGACACCCAGGTTTCCCTGCTTCCAGCCTGAGGTGCTCTCTGCCTCATGAGCGTAGTCCTGGTGATCTCTAGCACCCACGTAATGAATGTGCGAAGTGTTTCTACACCAATAGAGAGAAATTAGAATCAAGGAAAGAGAAAGTTCAGGGGGAGTGGAAGACGGAAGGAGGGCATTGAGGTAAAACTCTGTTGTGTCCATGGGAATTGGAATTGTTTTGCATCCCAGGACACAACTAAAACCAGTGGTTCAGAGTTCCAGGATCAGAGCTTGGATCAGGACTCACTGCCCCTTAAAAATATGAGTTCAATACGCCTCAGGAATCCTCAGAAGGTCATCTCTATTGTTTCATTTCCTCCCAAATGAGAACAGAGAGGCTCAGTGATTTCCGTTGATCACAAGACTGTGAGGAGCAGAGCCTATACTTGACCCTCTGAGGACAGACCTTTGTCCTCTGTCCTATCAGCTTCCTACAAGTCACTAGTTTTGCTGCTGTACTGCCCTGTTGATAACATCTTCCTAGGGGTTGGCTCAGGGGTTAAAAACTTTGCCTCCCAAGCAAAAGAACCTAGTTTGGATCATCAGGATGTGACGGGAGGCTTAGGAACAGTCTCAGTGTCCACTAAGGCATGTAAAAATGCTGGGTGGAAATGGTGGCAGCCTGCAATTCCCGCCCTAGAAAGCAGAGCTTGGGAAACTCAGAGCAAAGCAATAAGGAGATAGAGCAATCTAGGATGATTCCTGAAGTCACACTTGGGCCTCCACAGACAAGTGCCTTTTTATTATCCCCCACACACCCCACATTTTCCTAATACAAACTGCTACCCTGGAATTTTGAACCTCTGGTTTTAGTTGTGTCCTGCAGAAAAATTCCTGTCTCCACTGGATATGACAGAGCTTTACATTGCTGCCCTGTTTCTGTCTTCCATTTTCTTGAATATTCTCTTTCCCTGATTCTAATTTCTCTTTACTGGTGTGGACAGGCTTTACTGGGGGACAGAGCTGGTTATAATACTATAGGCATCGCTGGCTCTCTTGGTTTGAATGAACTCACTTGGCCCCACATGGCCCTGTTAGCTCATGATTCATTTGAAATCTCAGATCATCTCTACTGGAGCCATGACCTCCGACCTGTCCACATTAGGCTGTGAGCAAGAAACTTCATGCTTTCACTGTTCCAAGCCTGGGCAGGGACTTCTAACCATACTTCCTAGACCATTTCTCTTGTTTCTGTTTCACTCTAAAAGTTCCCTCGCAGAAGCCTAATAAAAAGAGAGAACACAGACGAAACCTGGCCAAGAGCCATGATTCACTGGGAACTGCAGTGTAAATGAGTCCACCGTGGTAGACATGAAGGTGCCACGTGTTGATCGGGCTTCTCATTTCTTACTTGAATATGGTCCATTGAAGCAGCTGTTCCACCAGCCAGCAGCATCTGACTTCTAGGTCCCTGATAAATGGATTTTTCATTCTTATTGTTTATTTATAAAGAATCCAAATAATGCCAGGGAAGGGAACCACTTTGGCTTAGACCAAGTCTTAAAATATAATCTAAAAAATTATTGAGAAACTTATTGGGAAATCACTGGAGAACTCATGGAGACAATGATGAATCTGAATGAGAGTTGGAGCAGGCCTGGAGCTATGGAAGGGCGTACTACACAGGAGGTTGCTTCTCTGTCTTACCACTCTAATGGTACCATACTCAACAGTCACAGTCTTAGAAAAAAGGTTGATTAGTTGTCTAGGTTCACTTGCCCATCTTGCTGGCAGTTCTGAGGTGACAGAGAAAGAATCTGGTGAAAAAAAAATTTCAGAAACCCCTCGGCTTCCATATTTAAGGTCAAGACACAAAATATCTGGAGCATGGGAGAAGGTTCAGTGGTTAAGAGCTCTTACTGTGCAGGTACGGGGATCTGAGTTCAAATCCCCAGCACTCACATGAGATGGGGGTGTGGAGAAGAGTGGATCACAGGAACTTGCTTGCCAGCTAGCCTAGCCAAAAACAGAGCTTCCGATTCAGCAAGAGAACCTGTCTTCAGGATACACGATGCAGAGGGAAAGAGTGAGCTTGCACACTTATGTGCACTCATCACACACACATATGCATACCACATGCAAGCACACACATACATATGCCACCACAGACACATAACACACATGCACACACATATATACATGCATGCACCATGCCCTGTTGATAACATCTTCCCAGGGGTTGGCTCAATGACACACATGTATACACACACAACATGCATACATAGACACATACATTACACATGCATATGCCACATATGTGTAGTCACACATACCACACAAGCATACACACCTCATACATACATACATACCACCACTATACAGGCATGTACACACATATATCATGCACATATCGCATACAGGACATGCAAATCTGCTACATGCTTGTCTATACACAATGATGACTGATAGCTCTCCAAAAGAAAAGTGGAATATTTTTAGATAAGGAAAGAATGCTGGGTAATCAAAATAAACATAGAAACAAAACACTCTGTCATGAAAATCAAAGTTTAAATAGAAATTAAAAAAATAAGAGCCAGGCATAGTGGTGCTTACTTGTAATTCCATCACATGGGAGGTCAAGACAGGAGGATTGTAAGTACCAGACTAGTTTAGGCTATAACCAAGGCCAGCCTAGGCTACAAGCAAGAAGGAATACAAAGGGGAGGAGAAGTAAGAGAAGAAGAAGGAGAAAAAGGAGGAGGAGGAGGAAGAGGCATTCAGAGGATAATGCCATCTCATCACCAGTGTCTGGCAGATCATATGCTTTATTCCCATTCTGGGGAAAATGAGATGATACCTTCTGGCACAGGATAGAAAAAAGTCCAAACAAATTCCAGGTTCATGTCTTGCCACAATTACCTGATCCAAATTAGCATCGCCATGTATACCAGGAAAGTGCCATAGGAAGGGAAGAAAGAAGGAGGACTTTGAGCACACGAAATGCTTAGTTTGACCCATTAGCCGTGTGTTTTCAGTTTAGAATGCCAAAGAGCCAGCCCCTGCCAAAAGCCAAGGACAAGCAACACCACCCCACAGGTAACAGATGGCAGTGGCCCCTTGGAGGGTCCCTTTGTGGGACTCCTTCTCTATTTATAGACAATTAGGATTCCTTGCAGTGAGTTTCGATATTGCGCATTCATTCAAGATGGCTGGATGAGCTGCTGGACCCCAGGTGCCAGGACCTGATACAAAAAGGGAGAAGGACCTTCTGCCAAGGGAGAAGGACCATCATCCCTTCCTTCCGGCCCGGTGTGACCTCATCATTAGGGTCTGACCACTCTCCCACGGAGGGTCCGTGCAGAGCATCTGATCACTCGTTGGCCATGAATGGATGCTGACAAGTTGGAACCACAGCCTCTCAGGGCAAGCTCTGAAAGTTCAGAGCTAATGATGTGCCTTTCGACCGGAAGTCTCCTGTGTGCACTGCCAGTCTGCTCACGCTGGAAGAGACGGGCTCATGAGACACTTTTTCTTGGCCCATAATGAGTATAATGCCTACCAACACTTCTCACATGGGACCTTACTCTTTGAAATCTCAAGTATGTATCCCCCTGAACCCTCAAAACAGTGCTGGTTCTGTACTAGCCTTTCTGAGTACACCGTCTAGCCTCTGATTCTACTTCTTTCCAGAAGTATCCTTTGAACTGCATTTCCACAGGCGAACATATCTGTAGATCAGATGCTTCCCAAGCCTCTTGTCCCTTGCTTAATGCTCTCAGTCCCTTATAAATCTTCACTGGAGCCGGGCAGGTTTCCACTTCACCCCAGCACATGGGAGGTTTAGAAGGAAGTCTGTAAGCTCAAAGCTGCCTAGACTGCATAGTGAGATCCTGACCCTTCTCACCCTGTGATGGTAAGTATTGTCAATCTGATGACAACGAGCCAGGCTTCATAGATTGCCTAAATTAAGGTCGGCCTCCTGCCATGCCTGTGAGGGATTGTCTTCATTACATAATCAATATAGAACGATTCAGTCCATTACGGACGGACGCGTTCCTTAGGCCGAGGATTCAAAGCTGTGTAAGAATGAGGACTGAAGCGCTAACAACCATGCATGCATCCATTCCTTCTCTGTCTCTGGAGTGTGGATGTCATGTGACCAGCTCAAGCTCCCACTGCCGTGACTTCCCTGGAATGAACAACTCTATCCTGGAATTGTGAACCAAGTAAACTTTCTCCCGAAAGTTGCTCCAGTCAGATATTTTGTAATGAATCAAAGACACACCCCACCCCCGACCAAATCACTCCTCAGCAGTTTCCAGCTCCCTGAGCTGATCCTCCCTCTTCCAGCCTGGGCATATCAGTCCAGGAGGCCTGAACATTGACGTTATGCTTACATGCCTGAGGTGTAGGCTGGGGCTCACCATGAGCTATCCTAAATTCAGACAGTGGCTGTGTTTTGACCATTGTGCAAGACCTATCTAAGGTCCCAAACCCCAGGGCTAAGTAGGGGTGATGGGTGGTAATCGGTGACCTTCCAGGACGGGGTTCTGCCGTTTGTGCTCTCTGTCCTACAAGACCGTGGGTTCAGATGCAGAAAAGACAGGGGTGTGGTGTTATCTTCTTCCTTTTGCTGCTTGTCCAACACGTGACACTTCTGAGCCTAGCATCTGGCGACACGACCATCGTAGGGCCATGTGTGGGTGGGAAGGAAGGGCAAGCGTGCCATAGGCAGGAGCCTCGGCTGAGCTGCAAAGCTGACTTGGCAAGATGCTGTGCCTCCAGCATCTGAGCCTCCCATCCTATCCCGCAGAGAGCACAGCCCAGAGGCTTGCAGGAGGGACAGGGGGTCAGTCTTCTGCTGGGGCTAGACCCCAGCTCCAGCAGGCACCTTGTTCCTGAAGACCACGGGAGGTTTGCCAGAGGCTCTTTCCAGAGCTGTAATCTGCATTTCATTTTATGGATTTTTGTTATTGCTGTTCCTTTCTCTTTGTTTCCCCAGAGTTACTTCTGCTATAAACGTTCCTTTGATTATTCTTTTCAATAATACTAAAAAGAGGAATCCACGCCCCATTCTAGCTGCAGAAACATTAGCTCCACCTTCTCCCAAGCAGAGGTGGCAGTGAGAGAGAGAGAGAGAGGTGGAGGAGAGGGAGAGGGGTTACTGGCCTCTTCCAAGTCCAGTGCTTTCACTCTGCAGAGACTTAGAGAAGTAAAGACCCCAGCTGGACCTCAGGTCTGATACCCACTGAAGATTCTTTCTTCTGTGGTGGCTGGAGATGTCAAAAGGGAGACCTCACACCCCCACTCAGTGCTGAGTCCCCTTCTTTTCTCACCCTCATATTCTTTGTGTCTGTGGGCCAATTCTGTCCCTGGGCTGTAAAAGGAGGAACCCCAGAGTTCAAGCCTGCCCGTGTGACTGAAGGACCTGTTTCATCCAGACGGACTCTGAGCAGACCAGGTGATCAACATTTCTACATGACAGGAAGGCATCAGTTGGTGTAGGGTATGCTGATGGGGTCAAGGACCCATCCTCAGGAGAGAATATTATCCAAAGAGTCCCCCCACCTGTGTCCGTTTGCTCACTCCAGTGGCCAAGAAACCTGAGTCTACAAGACTTGTCAAATGCTACAACGCTGAGATGCCAGAACTGGCCGGTCGGGGTTGTACCATACAACTTCTTTGGGCCAGGACACGTGGGTAAAGGAAAGGGTTCATCCACGGCACACGGGAGAGCTTATTTGGCCAGCTCTGAATCCAAGTGTCTGGGACCTGACTGCTGAAGTCATTCTGATTCTGAGAGCCATGGACTTTGCATCATATGCAAAACAACACAGAAAAAGCAATTATGGTTATGTGTATGTGAAGTAGAGGTGGCTTCCTGAAAGGACATGCTGGATTTAAAGCGAGCTGAGTAGGAAAGGACTCTGTCTGCTCAGCCAGGTTTGTAATTTCCCTTGGGAAGGGTCACCTTCAGGAGTGGGACTATGACCCAGAGCATAGGACAGAGTGAGGCCCCAAGAAAAAAATCTAGTGGATGTTCTCAGGACAGCACAAGCCTGTAGTGTCTACAGCTGACTCCACAGGGGAAGCACCGTGCTTGGTTCTACCTAAATATATAGCTCTGAAACTGATTGGAGCAAGGCCAAAAAATAATCCAATGCCATAATGTGCTTTACAACTATCCAATTATATCAGTATTTTCTTTTCAAATTTTCTCAAAAATCTCTATCTTGAAAGTAAAACCATATCAGAATCAGAAACAATATAAATCTTTGGAAAAAAATTTTAAATATTTTATTTATTTGACAGGAGAGAGAGAGAGAGAGAGAGAGAGAGAGAGAGAGAGAGAGAGAGAGAGAGAGAGAACCATTACAGGCATGCATGTGGTGCATGTGTAGATGTCAGAGGATAACTTTCAGAAGTCAGCTCTCTCTTAGCATGTGGGCTTTTCAGATCACTAGGTTTGCAAGTGGGCACCTTACCTATTGAGCTATCCTTCCAGCTCCTAATATGAATCTTGAAATTAGTTTTCAAAAAAGAAAGATACAATTAGATGCATGATGTAGTTTGTTACATTGCTAATCCTGTTTCTTTCCTTTCTCAAAAAGTCCAGCTCCTTATTCCACATGTTGACTTTTTCATTATTTACTGCCAGTAGGAACATCTGTATATTTTAAACCTCTATTGATAAAATGTGGATTTAGTAGCTTTAATATAAATGCTGTCATGTATCCATAAAATGATAAAAAATCATTGTGTGCATTCCATGAGAAGACGCTCAGTGCCTACTGTCAAATTTTTAAAAGTTGCAAAATAGTATGTTAATTTTACACTTGTATATAAGAGAACTCTGTAGATAAGTTGAAGCAGAATTTTTATTTATATATAAAATTATATATATACATATATACTTTCTTAGGAAGACATTTCAGATATAGTTACTAATGATTATATCTAGATGTTCACGTGCTGATTGTAAACTTGGTACTAAGGTAGTTCCCATTGTCAAACTGTGTCATCAAGAGATCCAGATGGAGAACTCTGCTCTTGCCTCCAGACCTAGGCTGTCTGTGGGTCAGTCCTATATATATATCAAATGTACAGTCATATAAAAATAAAATTTCAGGTTTTATGTTAAATACATAATTTTGGTAATTTATTGTTTCCCTGATTTATTTTGTGTTGCTTGTCTACGTTGTTTTGAGGTTTGTTATGGAGCAATTATTACTTTTTAAAAACAATTTAATATAGTATTTAATTTTACTTCTTCAGACAGGGTCTCTTGTCTGACCTCAAACTTGCTATGCTAAGGATGACTTTGGATTCCTGATCGCCTTTTTCTACTTCTAATGCTGGAATCAGTGACGTTCTATCACACTAGATTTTTATGCTGTGCTGGTAACCAAAGCCAGGGCTTCCGGCATACTAGGCAAGCATTCTACCATTTAAATTATGCTTCCATCCCAGAATATGATATTTTATTATTTTTTTAGTTTTATAAGCATATCGAGTACTTATTCTTGATTCCCTCCATCGCCCCTCACTCCCATCCCCTTCCATTTCCCTTCATCAATCCATTCCAATGTTTCCACCCTCCTGCCTGGCCCCTTCTATGGACCCCAGGGTTACCCTCTGGCTTGTCTACTCTTGTGGGGGTTCAGGCCTTTGTGGCATACCAAGTTGCCCCTCCTCAGACCACCCCACTAATAGAGGCATTTCCCTTCCTCAGCCAGCTCTAGTCCTTAAAGTTTCCACTGTATGTTCTTAAGGTTTCCACTGTAGTTCTTATCTCTCTTGAGTTCCTCAGTAGTCTATGGGGGCATTTTGGTATATCAGTCATTACGCAGATCTGATAAGGACAAATCTCACTATAGTGAATTCTTAGATGCAGCAGTCCCGCCTTGAATGGAATGTCTTGTCCAAGGTTCCCTAAGCTTCAGGGTAGAGAGAGATTAGGTAGACCTGATTGAGGGTGAATATTGCTGGAGCGCTGGTATTCTGCATTATGGCTGGCGATTGTCGTCCACTTCTCTGCTCTTCTACTGGCCTAGGTTAATGTGTTGAGATCCTCTACCTCTGTTGTAGAAGACTTCCAGTCTGAGTGCTAAGTGCTCTTCCAATCTATGGATATAATAGCAGCTATTTACAGAGCAGTTTGGAGTACTGCCTTTCTATCTACAAGTTCATAGTCTGTTTTTCCTTATTGACCTATTTCCTTCCCTCTTTTAGGTTCTGAAGACAATGTTGCTATAGTTAACAGGAACAGGAATGTGTTCCATTTTGACAAGCGAGTGTTGAGTTTAATCAGAAAGCTGTTGATTGTCTCCTTGATACTCATGCTACTATTTGACAGTGACTTTTATTGCAACTTACAGATCTCGTGAACTGATGAGAACTGTGTTTATTTCTCTACCCTAGTAGCTTCTACAGTATTCCTTGGTACTTTGTAAGCTATTCAGCAGCGAGGAAGTTTTCAGACCATCTCCAGTTGACATATTTCCTAAGTTCTGCAATCCATATGTGTTGCATCTTTAGTAATAAGGTCTTACTGACAGTATTTTGGAAACCACCAAGAGCAATGGCAAAAGCCTATAATGTTTGGGGCCTCTCTGACCAACATTTTATCAGGGAGTGTCACGTTCCTGTTACTTCTAGTAGAGTTTTAATTATCAGTGGGTACTAAGTGGATCAGCTCTAGACTTTTTTGTTGTTGTTGTTTATCCTGTTTTCCTAACCCTGGAGCAATCATTTTTTAAAAACTCTTTGTCAGGCAGTTCATTCATCATCTCTACTTCTACAGTTACTGGCGCTTCATTTCTTGATGGTTTCTCCAAGATAGTTCTTGATTATTTGTGGCCATGAAGTGTTTTGTCTGTTTCAACTTGAAAGAAGGGTATATTCCAACCTTTATCCCTTGATTCCCCATGAGAAACACCTCAGCAGTCTGCGCATCCTGAGATTTTGGGCAGCTGTCTGGCATGGTCTGTAGGGTGGTTTGCTGATGCACATGTCATCAGGCAGGTGACCTTGATGTCTGTGTCTTTAGGAGATGGCCAGAAGTCTGGATACCTATGTGCTGAGCTGGGTTGTCTTCAGGCTATACCTGCAGGGTTGGTATGCTGCTGTGGACAGCCCCGTGCACTGGGTTCCTAGAGGCTCGCATACACCTCTAAGGATAAGCCTGAAGCATGTGTGCTGGAATAGACACAAACTCTTGGTTCTGGGCTTTAGGGTCTAGCCTGGAATTTAGCGTCTGTGGGTATGATTTTCAATCTTGGATCTGCAGTGGAAACTGGAAGTGGCCTGCATGCTAGGCTGGTATGGGGGTGGGCTAAAACATGGAGCCATCTGGGACATTCTGTCTCTGGGGTGGACCTGGAGGGCATGCCCATCTGGAGGTTGAGTCCAGTATCTTTGTTTCTTTTCCTCTTGCTGACCAAAGCATTTTAAGAGAAAAAGGGTTTATTCTGATTCACAGTTCAACGTACAATCCATTGCTGTGGAAGTTAAGGAGACAGGAGCTTAAAGCAGTTGATTACTCATGTCCACGTACTGGAAAACATAGTGATGGATGCATGACAGTGTTTAGCCTGCCGTCTCCATTTTATACAGTCCAGGAATGCCTGAATGATCCCACATTTATTAAGAGAGGTCTTCTCCTAACAATTTGTCAAAATGGTCTTTCATAGACATTCTTAGAGACTGACCTCGATCTAGATAACCCCTCATCACTTGTGCCCAGACACCCTTCTCCAAGGTGTCAAGTAGACAATTAACACTAATCATCATACATAACATTGTATGACTTTTTCAGAAGAGATATAAACAAATGTCTATTCACCCAAGGCACAGATGACTTACCAAAGAAATGATTCCACCCAAGTCTAGCTTAAGGAACCAGTGATGTCACAGAAGTTGTTACAGGAGTGTGGGTGAAGGATTTCTTCCTGGAGTATGGATGACTAGAAGGCAACTGCATCAACAATGTCCCATCCCACTAGAAGGCAACTGCATCAACAATGTCCCATCCCAGTGCGGGTGATGGCTCATAAAAGTTGCATCTCTGGGGCTCCTGGCAACTTATGGGCAACACAACTGTTCCCAGAGCCCCCTCTCCAGCAACTATTAGTGTTGCAAAACCTTAGGGAGGGTCTCCTTAAATCTTTTTAAAAAAATTTTTTTTTAATTTTTAACAATCTCATGCATATTAATTTTTAGCTATCTTTCTTCCTGTGTTTCACTCTCCCTGAACATCTCCTTAGCATGTCCTCTTCCCACTTTCAGGCATTCTTTAAAAAATAAACTGAACTGTAATATAAAATATATACACAATAGGAAAAACATTCAGGATGTAGATAGTTGTCATGATTGAGCTTCCGGCTCCACTTGGTTAAGAACTCATAATAAAGCTAAATAATGGCAATTTTGTCTGTCTCTTGTGAGGCTGAGCTTATGCTGTAGGTATGCGGAGCCTGACCCTCAGGAGGCGGTCCACATGGAGTCTGGGGCCATCCACATGTGAGCACATGGAGCTGATCTAGAGCCCACCCCATGGGAAGGTCATCCACACTGTGATTACATAGAAAGCTCTGACCCAGAGAGTTTGATTTACCTCTTGGGCCTTGTCAGTTTCATTTACTTTTTGACACTTAGGGAGTCTTCCCAATTTGGAGGAAATAGCTGCATGATTGAGTCCCTAAATCTGAACTATTGCAATACTGAGTCTTGTCCGGAGACTGAGGTCGCCAAGGCCAGCACCTAGAACTGTTGTCAGCTTGGCAGTAAGCTGGCCTGAAACCACTTCTGCCATGCAGTGGGTGTAGCGACTTAGTCTCTGGGTGTCAACATGGATTCCAAGATGGTAGGGACTCTCACAGAGCTGAGTTTTATGAGGGTAGCTGGTGGTAGTTGGTCTACAAAGTCAGATTTAGCAGCTTTCTTTTCCTTCTGCCAAACAAGACACTCTCTCTTGCTCTGTGCTCCCTAGACTTGAAGGAGCTGGCATAGATGACACTACCCTAGCTTTTATATGTCTGTGGTACACCCACGTGTTCTCTCATCTAGCCTCCTAGGTGCTTGGGAAGGTCTCTGTTGTTTTTGCTTTTGTACAAGAGATAGTTGGGCAATTCATGTTTTGAATGTGAGTACAGGCTCATGTCTTTGCATCTTTAGCCGATGTTAATGTCTGGGAAGGATGTGGCAACTTTAGAAGGTGGAGCCTTGCTGGAGGAAGGGATGTCACAGGGGGTGGGCCTTAAGGTTTGGTGGCCCAGCCCTGCTTCCTCTCAGTTTGTTCTTTCTCTCTCTGCCTTCATAACGACTGCAGTGATCTACATTGGTTTCCTTCTTCTGCCTCTAAGCCATGTCCTCTGCAATGTGACTTCCACTTTAAAGGACTATATCTCCCCTCTGGGACAGTAAGTCAAATAAATCTTCCTTTCTCCTTCAATTTGCCTGAGTCTAAGCCTCACAGAAATAAAATATAAGTAACTGCAACATGTAAAATGTTCTTGCTGGAAAGTTCTATTCCTCTATTTTTATTATGCCCTGATGCACACAATACTACCTGCTTGTATCAAGAATGCAAGACAAAGCCCTTACCATTCACTGAGATGTGTGGCTGTTGTCTAGATACATGGTAGTCTGCAACAACAAACTTCGATGCCCTGGTGTTCATATACTGGACCAAATCCACGTGTACAGCAAAGGAAAATTATAAGGGCTGTACAAGCCATGACCCTTCAAGGAACCAATACCACACTCATGACTAACTGGTAACGTGTCCCACTATCCACAGACTACCTCCCAAATGATGATTCTGTGAGTTACAGCCCTGCACTCTCTGGTTCAGCACCAGCTGCTAACAGCTGCTAACACACTGCAATATACTTCCATGCTGATGTTACAGAGAACTGCAGCAACCAAAAGAGACAACGGCACCCAGAGATACAGAACACCAAGGTTTATTCAGCCTTGGTGCAGGCTCAGGTACAGAGAGCCACTTAGTAGAAAGTGGTGCTTAGGGTGCCACCTGCAAGAAGAGGAAATCTCATTCTTTGGTGCGAGGGGCGGGGGGGGGGAGGAGCATAAAAAGCTGAGAGGAGTCAAAATCATGAGCTTTCCATGGAAGACAGAAGTACAGAAACACAAATACACTGACATCTAATCCACTGGTGCTTTCTGGAGCTCCAGAAACTGGCCATAACCTGAAACTTTAGGGATTCCTCTCTGTACTGGAAATGTCTCAGGTATTAGACCGCCTCTCTGACCCATGACAGACATCAGGAATGTTGAATCTCTGGCTCTCAGGTTGGCCATTCAAGCACATACTGGAAGCTAAGAATCTCTTCCCAGTCAGTCTGAAGTCCACAGCTGGATTTGCATGTAGATTACCCCTCCCCCTCTTACTCCCCACTCTTGATTATCCCCTGTGTTTAAATAAAGTCTGCCAGGACTGGGCATCAGATTCTCATCATCCTCAGCTGTGGATTTTCCCACCTGTTTCGGCCCAACTTTTCTCTATATTTCCATCTCTGTGAGTTCTTTTCTCCTTTCAGATTTTGCAGCACCAGGACGGCTTCATGGGTTGCCCTGTTTAGACATGGTGCACTTTAAAAAGGGATAATGGGCTGGAGAGATGGCTCAGAGGTTAAGATTCTCCCTTCCAAGCAGAAGATCCTGAGTTCAGATCCTATGTCCCACAGTAAAAAGTGCCAGGCAGAAAAACTGGTGGCAGCTTGTACTTCTGGCCAGAAAGGTAGAAGCAATCCAAGATGATTCTGAAAGTCCCTTAGTCCTCCATAGGGATACACCACACACACACACACACACACACACACACACACACACGATAGATATCTAGATAGATAGATAGATAGATAGATAGATAGATAGATAGATAGATAGATAGATAGATAGATAGAAAAATTTTTTTAGAAAAAAGAGATTAAAAAAAAAGAAAAAGAGGAGATAATAGCGAGGATAGAACTTCCCAGAAAAAAGACCCTAAACCCAATACCCTACCAAGGATCATCAACTTGGTCTGCTATTAACCTCATGAATGAAATAGCTTCACAGCAACATCTAGATAAGCATTCGTTTAAAGGCACTAGTACAACCACCTAACCAAATGGAACTTTCCACTTGACTAATAATCACACAGTCCTGATGTTTGAAGCTCGGAGTGGTCAATTCATGTCATGTCACTTTCCAGGTGAGTCACTGTGCACAAGTCTGAGGTGACGCTTGAAGACCTTGTGCTTTCTAAGAGGTGCTTTGGGAAGAGGCATTTCAGCTTCCTTCTGAAACAGCATTGGCTTCTGCCGGCTTCTTCACCCACGTAATGCATGGCTCTCCTCCTAGTCTCCAAGACAAACGATAAAGTGATTGTCTAGCTCACGAGTAAAGTGATGGGGATGATTTCAGCAGCTGTCTTAGAGAAGCTCCTAGCCGGGAGGAGAGAGAGAGAAAATGAAAGACTGCTCAGGTCTGCATTTCTAGCTATTCAAGCTTCAGTGAAGAAAGAGGCAAAGGGAACTCCAATGAGGGGCATGAGTTACACGGAGGATATTTCCTTCAGCAGAAAAGCCCCTGCTTCTCCCAGAGGGTTCGTTTATTTATCCAGCCTGCTTGCTGGATCGCCTTCAGCAGCAGAGACTTCCGGTCACGGTGACCCTGAGGTTTCGTGTTTACTGCTGAGGTCAGCGAGGGCGTGGGTTAGTGCCCGTGAGAGATTGACAAGCCGTCATCCAGTGTGATCCTCTCATCCCAGTGTCCTGCGTGTACGAGAATTCTTTGGTGTCATTGGGACAGGTGACAATGTTACATGCTGATTCACTGAAAACTCCCAGAGTGTAAGAACCATGCTTTGCAGAGAGGAAACTGAGACCTGAAGGAGGCCATTTGCCAATGCTATGGCCAAGAGCCACACTCAGGCCACACTGGTCTTGTAAACTCCCCCCCTCCCCAGAATACAAACTGCTCTTCAGCCAAGAGAGAAAAGGCATGCATTGGTCTCGAGGGACTATCGCTCGGCTCTATAAAAAGGACCTGTGTGTTTATTCTGCCTCCTGTTATCTTTGGCTTAGTTTTATACATCATCCTTAACCCTTTGCTCTCTCCACACTGGACAGGCGTCCCAAACACTAGGAAAAGAGCCGTGACCAGTACTCAGAAGATCAAGAGGGCATGGAAAGTTCTGGAGTACGTGGGCAGAATAGTGAGAGGCTGTGCCAGGGAGGAGGAGAAGGAGATGGAGGGAGAACTAGATAGCGGGGTAAAGAAACAGTTTCCAGGGCTTCCCTACCAACACCAGGCTTCTGACAGATTTCCTTATTTGTCTGTGAAGGGGATTTCAACTCATTCAAGACAGACTCAAGAGTTGCTAAGGCAACAGAGTTACAGCCGTCACTGCCATGGAAACCCTTTCAGTGGCATGATGTAAATATTTTCTTTTAAGGATATGACAGGGAGTCGAGTAGGCAACAAGTTATTTTCTAAGGCTCACAGACTGCGGTCTGAGTTTGCTGTGGATAAGAGAAAGGACAGGACCAAATTAGCTCACGTTCTATAGAGTACATGGAACAGGCTGTCTTTTATTTATTTGTTTTAGATATAAAAGCCAAAGAATGTGAAGGGAGAGCAAAATACCAACCAAAATAGTGCAGTTTGCAGTGGAAGAAAGAATGTCCTGTTTCCTCTCATTTCTCACAGGATGATCTGAAGGACTGGGTCCTTCAGGCCAGTGGCAAAGGCATTAAAGGTTTTCCAGAGCCTTCTCCTCCTCTTCCTCTTTCCTCTCCTGCTCCTCCTGTTCTTATTCTTTCTCCTCCTCCTGCCCCCTTCTTCTCCTCTTCCTCATAATCTTTCTCCTCTTCCTCTCCCTTTTCTCCCACTGCTCTTCTCTTCTTCCTCTTTTTCTCTATCTTTTCTCCCTCTTCCACATCTTCTTCCTTGTCTTCCTCCTCTTCATCTCCTTTTTTAGTTTTTATTCCTTCTCTTACCCCTGCTTCTACTGTTCCTTCTTCTCTCTCCTATCCTCCTTCTTCTCTTCTCACTTCTTTCCTGCTTCCCCTTTTCCTCTTGCCATTTTCCTTTCTCCTCCCCCCCTCAACCTTCTCAGACCAAGGATGAAGCTTTCTGCAAGGATGTTAGAAGCTTCCTCAGAGAAATAGAAACGATAATGCCCAGGAAGGAGCAACTTCTATGTTTCATATTTTCTTAGAATTTGAACTACAGGGAAGCTTCTTGCTACCTGGGCATATTTCCACCTTCACTAGACAACACGATCACATCTGCATCCAACTTCTTCAGAAGAAACACCTGTGACTGAGATGGGGAGAGAGGACCTCAGCAAAGGGAGTTCTCTCTCCCACCATGTGGACTTTGGAATGGCATCTTGCCTGCCCAGCCTTCTCACCAGTCCCCTTCGCCAAGTCTCAGCCTGTCATAATTAGCTCTTTTTCCATTGATTTCCCACTATAGTAAGTACGAACGCATCACTTCTCTATTACATAAAGCCCCTTTCCTTTTCGTTCCTGTAGTTTAAATTGTCACACTGCATGCACTTGGCTATTATTTTTGTTGTTATAATAACATACTCTGACATCTGTTAACTTAAGGGAGGAAAGCTTTATTCTGGCTCACATCTTGAGTGTACAATCCCTATGGAGACATCAAGATGGCAGAGGGTAAAGCAGCTGGTCACGTGGCATCCACCACCAGGAAGCAGAGAGACAAGGGCTATTATGAGCTCGGCTCACTTTCTCTCTTCTTTACAGTTCAGAATCCATCCCAGGGGACAGTGCCACCTATAGCAGACATGTCTTCCCATCTCAGGTAACCTGTTGAAGACAATTCCCAACGAGTATGCCCAGAGCGATGTCAGGTCATTCCTGACCCTGCGTAACTGAAATCAGCCAGCGCAGCTATACAGTCTCCACTGCTGAATTGAGTTTCCATTTTATTTCTTGTATGGCTCTTGGGATTTTCCAAGAGTTTATAATCTTCTCTCTCTCTCTCTTTCTCTTTCTCGACCACATTTATGCAGTCTATGTTTCCCCAAATCATCCTTGACTTACTCTAATCAATTCAATTTTCTACATGCTTAACCACATCTATTGTGCCATCTGTTTCTTCCATGGTATGTCATAATTAGTCACTTCAAATCATGGTAGGTGAGAACTTACCATGTCCCTATCATTCCCCCCACCCCCACCCCCCTACCCCCGTCTCTGCTGAGTTCTTCTTCTCATCATATCCTGTCCTTGGATTATGTGGTGGTATAATTTCTTATGTTCTATCTGCTTCTCCTCACTTCTGTCTGGATATTTTCTCTCTCAGTGTTGAAAGCACTTCTCAGACGCTATTGCTGTTTAAGAGCAGAAGCTCTGAGGCTACTGGAAACTCTGCACTCTACACTCAGAACTGTCCACTGAGTGCCTTTCCTGCAGGATTCCAAATTCCTCCAGTTTCCCACTCCCATTGCTGTGATGAACACATGATACAAGCAATTCAGGAGAACAAGAGGATTTCTATTTCATCTTATGCTTTCAGATTATAGCCCATCATAGCAGGAGAGTCACCAGCAGGGGCTGTGGAAAATGGCCATACCTTACCCACAGAAAGAAGAGGGGGCAAGGTGAAGGACCACTACACACTTTCTAGCTCACCATCTTGCCATTGTGCCAAATTCCAGCTAGTTCTCATCTACCAGTAAGGGTATGGTTCTACCCCCTAGGAGCTGAATCTTCCTATATCAATTATGCATTTAGACAATATTCTACAGGCTTGTTTTAACCAGATAATTCCTCATAGATGTGCCTAAAGGCTAGTTCTGAAATATCAAGATGACAACCATAATGGAATTCCACACAAATCCTGAGTATTTTCATAAGGGCAGATCCAACTATTTGTTTCCTGGTTATGTGTGATGGAGCATGTACCTGGGTCCTGACACACAATCTATAGACATTTGGGACACAGTTCATCCATCTCAACAGAATTTGCACATCCTGTGGCTCTCGGGTTGGTGAGCATTTTATTTTGTGCCCACAGTGACAATCCCTTCAGCGTGGATTGGCTGCTCCCTGCCAATCAGAGGCCACTCCTACATGCTGCAGACAACATTCAATATTCTTCTCTGCTGTTTCTCTCTTGCTCCGCTCACTCTGAGCTCATGGTTATTACACTGCTGCCAAGCTCTCTTTGTTCTGGAAGGACAAAGAAACCAACACCTGTGGCCTTTCATCTTTCCAGAAGTACAGCCCTGTACGCTAGTTATAAAACATCAAAGAAAGCAACTGGCATCTCATTTGTCTTCTCTCAGGAAGTTTCTTGCCACTGCACAAACACATCTGCTTATTTCTGGGGGGGTCACCCTGTTTCTCTAAATCACAGAGAAGTAAGTAGACTTAGCAAGTTTGCCTTCAAACACAGGCATAATACACAAACATGGTGACAGTCAGTCAGCTCAGCAAGGTGGTGAGCTAAAGTATTCTCTGTGCCGCAAGGGGAAAAAAAATCTATTAACCAAAGTTACCCACCAACTTCTCTAGCCAGAAAGGCGGCAAGTATTGTCTGGAGCAAGGTGGGGGTTTGGGGGAGATTCCAGATGCCATTTAACCTGTGAAGTCAGGGCCAAGTTCTTTCCTTTGAACATCCTCAGCTACATTTCCAAAATATCTGATGGCTTCACACCTGCCCCCTTCCAGAATGAGTTATAGTTTATACTTCGAGCAGAATAGAGTCTAGAACCGAGCAGAGCACATTTACAGTTTCACAGTTGACGCTCTGATAGCTTTAATGCCTTTTAGAATTTCTTTTTATTTTTTTTTAGCAGTATGTGGCGGTGCTCAATAGAGAAGTTGGGGCAGGAGAGTTATGTAGTCAAGGCCAGGCTGGGCTACACAGAGAGATTCTGTCTCAAACTAATAGAAACCTGATTGCCTTCTCACATGAAATGGTGCTACATTCTCAGGAAGGTCTGATGGCTAATCTCCTCCTTGGATGACTTGGCTTATGGGTACGAGAGATTGGGAATTGCCGGAAAGCAAGAGGACTACCCACAGGCAAGAAGAGAACTTCTTGAGGGGGAAGGAGTCCTCTTCAAGTCGTGACTTGCCACCCTGGTTCATGCTGGGGACACAGGCTTTTGAAACCCCGGTTCTGCCCATTGCATCGCTACTATGGGTTGCACTACAATCTACAATAAGAGAAGTTTGGATGGAGCCAGCTACAGAGTCTCCTTTAGTGATTCCACCTGTGAGGTAGGGCTCCGCACACCCGTTCCACAGCACAGTCGAAAGAGTAAGGGAAGTTACTGTGCAAATGGCCCAGCAACAGGAAGAAAGCCAGAAAGAGTTGAGAAGGTGGGAGGGGAGGGGAATGGCAGGCATCTGGGAGGGGGAGGCATGTTTTCTATTATAGGAAAGAGGAAGATAATTTGGACTCTGAGAACCATTTCTATGAAGGACAATCAGCCAAATGTTAAATAAAACCTCTAAGAGGATATCCAGAAAGGAACATTAGAGAGTTTTGAGCAACTCCACGCAACACCTCCAACCACGATATATTGCCTCACCACCGGCCTGAAAGGAACAGAGACAAGCAACCATGATTTACATCTCTGAATTCATGAGTCAGAAGAAACCTTTTCTCTTTCTAAGTTGATTTGTTCAGGAATTTGGTTACAATGATGGAAAGTTGACTAATGCTTCATTCAAGACTGTTGTAACATGTGTAATGTGCTCAGGCGAAGAAGAATCAGGGATGTACATGGAAGCCCAGGATCTGACCTTGCTAAGTGCCTCAGGAAGCCTCACTAGAGACCTTTTAAAGCATCCTTCTGTGTACTTGAGCAGACATGCTGCTCTGGCAAGGAAGGGCCGCCCCTCTTTCAGCCGTTACATGGAGATGGCATGACCAGGCCCCTTGGCCTTGGTGATGGTGTATGTTCTCCTGGCAAACCAGACTAACACCCATAACTGAAAAATCATGGGAGAATAAACTCCCTGTTCCCTTAAGCTGTTTGGTGGTAATTTATCAGCAACAATGCAGGTGAGTTGCAACAGAATTTGATGTATATGCCTTTTAGTGCTTGAAATAGTTTGGATTACAGTTACAGTCCACAATATCTTTAAAGTGTTTTATAAATCGGCTTTTAAAAGAACATTTATTTGTGTATGAGAGAGATACATGCCATGATGCACAGGTGGAGGTAAGAGGACAACTTTCAGCTCTGTCCTTCCACCATATGGGCATCCAGGAATCAAACTCAGGTGGCCAAATTTGCAAGCAGGTACCTTTCACATGAATCTATTTTGCTGGCCCCTTTAAAGTATTTTTGTGAATGTAAAATTTAGCCCATGCTAAAGAAATTAGTAGAAAATTTTACATACTATTCATTTGTCTGAGAGTTGATATTTAGGCAAGGAGACCTGAATGAGTTACATGCTTAAGAATTTTCTCTACAAACATTGTTGGTGTTCATATTACTTTCATCATATATTGCTATAATTAAAAAAAATCTGAACCAAAGAACTTGGGGAACAGGGTTTTATTCCGCCTCACAATTCCACGTCTCAGTCCATCATGACAGGGAAGTCACAGCAACAGGAACCAAAGGAACCAGTAGCCTCACATCCGCAGTCAGGAACAGAAAGCGGCAGATGGATTCGTGCATGCTTGCTTGCTCAGTTCTCTTCATTCTGATAGAACTCCAGATCCCTTGCCTAGGGAGTAGTGCCACCCACAGTACCCTGAATCTTCTCATGCCATAATGCAATCAAAACGATGCCTTTCAGTCATGCTCAGAAGCCAGCCTTATCTAGAGAATCCCTCTGAAGCGTGCCCAGAGGCCTGCCTCCTAAGTGTCAGACTGACAATTTACACTAAGCATCACAGCGTTCTTGCAAAGACAGAGAAAACAGCACTGAGATATAGTTTCAAGGACCTTAGCACAGAGATCCTCAAACCTTAGCACACATAAAAAAAATGCCACGGGTGTGTGTTACAGGTGCACATGTGCAGGCTGTATCCAGAGCCACTGAATTAGAATGTCTGTAAGGACCAGGCGTCTGCATTTCAATATATCTCCACTGAATTTTGAGGCTTCCAATGGGCCTCCAGCAGCTCTCGCCTCTCATTCTATTCTGTTACTTCTACCCCAGGCTCAACGCTAGAGACAGTCTTTGAATGCATGAATTCAAAACAGCCCATGCATTCCCTGGACAGCTTTTACATTTAGAACACGTTTTCCTCACACAGGTGAGAAGATTTCTCCCAACACAGTGTGATCTTCATACAGCTGATCTATCTTGGGTCTTTAGGTATTCAAGACCATCTGCAGCCTCTTGCTGCATGGTTGCAAACAGCAAACAGAGCCCCACTAATGAGTCCAGGCTAATTGTGCCAGTTCTCATCGCCTTGCTGACTAAGCTCCACATTGCTTACAAATACTCGTCTATTACACTGAGCTCCAGCGCTTGCTCTTCTCTTGCTTGGCCCCATCAGTGCAAGACCAGGGCTCCTCTCAGTATTCCACACCTACTGTGCTGGTGTCTGCAGTGAAACCTGTGTGTGATCCCTGGAGCTTCAGTGTGCCGAGCAGTTGATCTTTCTGCAGTACTTGTCATGCAGTCATCTGCCTCCTCGTCATCCTGTGGGCTTGTCTGAATCTCACAGGATTCCTAAGAACACAGCTTCTCCAGCTTCTACCTACAATCCCACTTCTCAAAGGGGTCAGCGTGGTGTCTATGTCTGGGCCTGAGCCAGGGTCCCGGAACTAGCTGCTGCAATTACTTTTATGACCGTGGCTGTGAGACGACACTCACACACAGCTTAAGGGGAAGAAGAGATTTATTTAGCTTATGGTTCCAGCGGGAGACATAGTCCATTATGGTGGGAATCTCATGGTAGAAGGCATAGAGAAGGCAGAAGCATGCAGATTCAGGTCATAGCACTCATCATGGAGGAAGATCAACCAGAAGCCAACTCTAAAGGGCACAGCTGAGCCACAAAACCCCAAGGCTCACCCGGGGGGGGGCATATCTTCCTTCAACAAGGCTCCACCTCCTAAAGGTGCCACGATCTTCCCAGACATTGACATCAGCCAAAGATTCAAACACAGGAGCCTGTGAGGGGCAACTCCTATTCAAACTATGACACTGACGCATCTCGTTCTCCCACACCTTTTCCTTCTGAGGCACAAGCTTCCTGGTGCTTTAGCGAGAAAAACACAGCAAATCAACATGAAGTGTCCGCTTGCTGCTGAACTCGGTTATGTGCCAGGCATGTGTAAGTCCAACACGGAGACCCCAGCGTGTGGCTCATCCTTGGTCCGTGGAGGGGCTGACTTCACAGATGCTCTAACTGTTCAGTCATCCAAACCTAGCCTCATGGGGCTCTGGGCTTGGCTGAGAGCTTCGTTGTGGCTCACATAAATTCTTAATGAAGTTAACTTAGACCTGTGCTTAGCAAACAAACAAACAGAAAAGAATTATAAAGAAAACAAACAGAAATCTGACCTGAGAGTCCAGGAAAGAACAGAAGCTTTGACCGACAGCAATGGTATTGCCCTTAATAGTAGAAGCAGAAGTGGTAGAAGTAGTTGTGGACTGAGGTGGGGGCGCTGAGTGAGGGCAGGAGCAGCACCCTGATTAGGCAGCCATCTTAGTCTCTGCATGCTGCTATAACAAAAGATTGAGGCATAGGAGTTTGTAATTAACAGAACTTTATTTCTTATACTTTCAGAGATTAGGGGTCCAAACCTTAGACTGACATTTGACAACTAATAGAGCATGCTGACATATCAAGAGTTAAGAGAAAATTCTTCTTTCGTTTCTGGTCTTTTGGGATCTTCTTCAAAGAACATGGGTAAACATGGGTAAAAGGCATTTTTGTAAGAAAAGTCTTAAAGAAAAGGAAAGAACAGAAATAGGACACACTAGAGGGGTTGGCCTTCAGGTAACAATCACCTTCTTACTAGCCCCTAATCCCCTCCCCCATGACATAAAGCACACGCTCAGTACAGTAAACTAGTCTAAACAATAGCAGATGGGGTGAAAACTGAGAGTAGACGGGATCGGATGCCTCAATATTAACCACAAACACTTGAGAGTAAGCGTCCATCTAAACTCCTGTCATTTTATCTTTAGATAAACACCCAAACAAGAGGCAAGTGAAATAGACAACAACAATCAACCAGAGTGCAGAGTATCAATGACCCCGAAATGTTCAGTTCAACTCAGGCTAACCAAATTTTTTTTCCCTTCTAAGAATCAGGGAATCTTGATGAAGAGGGAACGGTAAAATTGTTAAGAGCCTAAAGATGGGGAAGTCCACTGCTGGCCAGGAAATTCCACTCAAGGCAGGGTTGCTATATCTAGGAACCCACTGCAGTAGGTTTCTCCTCGCCAGACCCGAATGGTGTCTGATGTGTCAATATTCCTCATAGACTGGGAGGACCTCAGGAGCTATAATTACATGCAGTGGGAACCTTAGCAGCTAGGGTTAGACAAGTGAAGGGGAATGGCCTTATCAGTGGGTCTTCCTGAAGAAGGACCATTTGGTCTGCCACAGAGGCCTGAGCCCCTACTAGAGCAGACAATCCAAAGGAAACCCTGGTGCCCACAGAAGCAGACAGAACAGGAGGGTAATAGGGAGTGGGATGGATTGAAGAAGGTAAGACAACATAGGAGAGGGAAGGAGGAAAGAAGGAAGGGATAGGAACAATTACTCATTATGCTAGTAAAACTAGAAAAACTTAAAATTTTTTAAAAAGAGTTAAGAGAAAATGTATTCTCCCAAGGCAAAAGGCCAGAGGCAGTTATATCCTCACAAGCCAAAAGGCAAAGAGATACTACTGTCCTCAACAGGCAACAGGCAAAGGACATAAGTGTGTCCTCACAAGAACAACTGTGGACAAGGACAACTGTGTTCTCAGAAGACAAAGGGTGAAGGCCAATTGTGTCCTCATAAGGAAAAAAGGGACAACTGTGTTATCACAAGGCAAAAGGTGAAGTCCCATTCTGTCCTTACAAGGCCAAAAGCCAAAGGCAAATGTGTCCCCACAAGGCAAAGGGCCCTCCCAGAACAAAGGAAAGGCCATGTGACTGGGAAGGCAACACGGCTTAACTAGTGTCTATGTGTCTGTGTGCTACTCCCAGAATGCTTGCTAACATATAAGGGAGACAAAGGCACTGACAAGTGTAGGGGACAAGTGGAGAATGTATAAGGCAGTGCGTTGCTGTACTGGGGGCTCAGTGGTTGGGTGTGAATACCCTGACCTGGTACTGGCATGAATGAATTCTGCTTCCTGGCTATAGGCCTCAGTGTCTCATCTCTCTATAGGAAAGGACATAAGTGTGTCCTCACAAGATCAACTGTGGACAAGGACAACTGTGTTCTCAGAAGACAAAGGGTGAAGACCAATTGTGTCCTCATAAGGAAAAAAGCTTATCTTGGGGGCTTGTCCATGATATAGAGGCAGTGTGATTTCACCCCCTTTGTCACTAGAGTTCAAGTCCTGGGACACTGGGAGAGGTGACCTTGCCTGGTACCAGTGGATCCATAAGAGACTGACCTTGGTGTGCCAAGGCAAGTTCCCCAGGAAACAAAGGAACTTGGTGGGGTCCAAAGTACCACCCACCAAACTGGTAAAAATCATGTTGGTAGACCTGCCTCTAAGGGAAGAAAGGGAGATTGATTAACTCCCAGAGTTGCCCAAGTAATTTCACAGGAGACAAAACACTACAACTCTAAAGTTCTGGGAAATGGGGTGGATACATTGTGTGAGTGTAAATGAAGGAGACAGACGACTGGAGAATTTTGACTCAACTAAGGCCCAAAAACAGTGTGTAGTCAAATCAAGTGGCTGACAGATGGGTCCTGATATTGTGGTTTATGCAGCCTCACCAATGCTCTCAGACCCCTGAATTTCCACAAGAAGAGCAGATGGAGAAGACAAATGGATCATTCATTCCCGTCCCCTTTCCTTTGTCATGCTTTGTCATCCTTTTGGGGAAGGAAAAGTGAGGCAAACATAGTCAATGTATCTATGGCAGTTAAATATATAGGTGTCAACTTGACAATTGAAGGCTGAGCTCTGGGCACATTTATAGAGTTAGTAGTCATGGCAAGCCCTTGATCAAACCTACAGGATATTATTTTATTGGGGTGGGAAGACTCAGCCTATGGTGGGTGGGGCTATTCCCTGGACAGGTGGATAAGACGGGGAAAGTTGATTCAGTAATTTGGCATTTTCAGCCTACTCTGACAGACTTGCTGTCTAACAAGTGAAGTTTGCCGTCTCTCAGTAATCCCTGTGGATGTGATGTGGCCAGTTCCCTTGGCTCCTGGTGTAGGTATGAACTCTCCGTCAAGCTGGACTAAGAACTGTAACCAAGAATCGTAAGCAATAGTAAAATCTCCTTGTTCCCCTAAGTGTTTGCTTGTGAATTTATCTGCAGCACACCAGCAAACTGCAACAGTACTCCCCTAGAATGCACAACAAAAAAATTTCAAGAAGAATTATACAGGAGATTATGGTCTCTGGACCTTCTGTGAAATAGGCTCACCTTTGTGAAGAGTGGGTTAAACCTCTGAGCAGTCACTAGGGAAAGAAGAAATCTGTGGTGTTTCGGATCCTCACGGGGGACCAGGCCACCTTGACATTGACTGCTATCAAGACCCAGTTCCCTTTTGGCCCCCTTGACTGAAAGCCCATTTGGACAAGAACTGTGAAATCATGATGATCAGAAACTTCAGATATTCAAGTGCTACCAAGAGGTTCTTTTGCACAGCATGACAGAAGAAGGGGAAAGGCCATGAATGTATGTAAAATGTCAGAGTGCTCCAGGCGCGAGCTCAATTCAGCTCTGTGCGAGGCCGTGGGAAGCGATCTGTCTTTACACCCACTTGGAACTAAAAGCTGCCCCCTCAGTGCCAGCGTCCCAGCTGCAGGCTCAGGCAGAGCGGGAAGTGCAGGTTGGTGGCCGCTCTGGCCCCAGCAGGGTTAAACCTCCGCAGATGAGGGCAGTTTCCAGGGCAACAACTCTTCTGGTTATACTGCTGCATGGGGAGCTAATGGGGCAGGCTCAGGCAAGTGTACCCCAAACACAAAAGGATTGTATGGAAGGAATACAACTTTTCCTTACCCTCCTATGGGAAGCTGGATAGACGGTTTCAAAGGAAAGGGTCCAAATCTGAAAAAAAAAAAAAGGCAAAATTCCTCAGTTTTCACAGATCCCAAGGACAATGTCAATTTGGCCTGTAGGAAAAGCAGCCGGTCTACTCAATCCTGGCTGGAGAGCAGGTCTGGGAGTTCTTCAGGGTTTCAGATTTCTGTGGAACCTAAATGCCTGACTGCTCTATCTTGACAAAACCCCTTTGCGAAGCTACAAAGGGGGAAACAAGAACCTCTGTTATGGGAATGAGCATAACAAAAAGCTCTAAAGAGATTCAACAGTCCCTCACCCGAACACCCAACTCAGGGCTCCCAGACATGTCCAAGCTTTTCTTCTGCATGTTCCATGTTATCTTGGATTCATTGGTTTGCCTGCTCAGTCTTCATCTGGATCTGTTGATATGGTTTGGGCAGCCACTACCCAACATAAATGGCAAGAGGATCTGCAACGCTTCCACACATCTGCGGCCTTTGCCTTTGTTGCTTTCTCTCCCCCTCTCCTGCTAACATTAATTAGCCCTATATGCACCAGATACAGGGGTTCTAGGAGCCATATTCTTAAAAAAATTAGTGTGTATGTGTATCAGAGGGCACTGTGTGTCCCTTGGAAGACTAAAGGTGGCTTGGGGAATCATTGTAGATGGCTTCTACCTCCTTTTTGCTTTGCTCTGGGATTTTCTCAGGCTCTGCCTACCAGGGTCTGAAGTGCAGGTCGCTGTTTCCCCCTGATGTTTTTACATGAGACCTGGGATCTGAACTCTGGTCCTTCTATTTGCAAGGCAGAGTCTTAACCCCTGAGCCATCTCTCCAATCCTTAGGAGCCAGATTTTTACCCGTCCTCATGCTGTAGGGTCGTGCTTGTTCACGTGAATACCTGCAGGTAACATGGAGAAGGGGCCACACTTCCTGCTGCTCTCTGCTTGCCCTCAGCACCCCAAAACTGTAGGACTGTCAGAAGAGACTTCTGCTGTTTCCTGCTCTTGGCCTTGGGAGGCTGCCCAGGTCTTCTCCAAGCCAAGCCACCAGGGATCAAACCTCAGCTCTGCAGCAGCAGGAAGGATGCTGCGGCCCTCGTGGTCTAACTGTGCTCAGGAGATGTGCCCTTCGCACCAGTACAGGCAGACAGCACGGCTGTAGACATTCAGTAAACCACAAGTTGACTGTGTCCCTCACTCAGGTGACAAGCGTCACAGAGATAAAGTCTTGGGGGTGTAGATAGATTAATTTCCTGTGCTTTTGGAATGAACTGCCACTTTGTTAACGATAACTCATCACGCGTGTGTCTGTTTTCAGCCTCACCTCCGCCCACCTTCCAGATGAGTGATCTCGTGCCTCTGTGGTAGTCTCACTGCCCCACACCTACAAGCCTTGGCCCTTTGCCGGAGCCAGAGACCCCTGCGGCTTCGCCATCACCTTTTGCTCTGGTTTCTGCCTGCCTGAAGAATGCATGAAGTCCTTCATTCTTTCCTGACCTCAAAACTGTCTCTATCGCTTATTTTCCATTAGTTCCTAAGTCCTCAGCTGCCCGTTTTACTCCTGATCCCTGACCCTCTCCAGGCCTAAGTTCCATCACACACAAGCCTGCCCTCGTAGTTCTAGATCCTTCCTCTATGTCCTCCATCATGCTGATGTGGTTGATGATGGTGTGACTGCTGCTCGTGTGACTGATGATGGAGTGATTCTTTCAGGTGTGACTGTTGCAGCTGTGACTGACATGGATGGGACTAAATCTGCCCCGCTTATGCTTCATCATTCTGCTCATGAGCTACACACCTTTTGGTATTCCGTTCCTCACTGTGATTTCATAGTGTTTCATAGAATATTAACATGTGGTTTCTCTGCCTCTAATGATCTGTTGGCTGATCTGCAAGAGCACCACGTAGTGACAGGACACAGATCCCATACATAATATATCTATTACGTTATCCTAAAAATCCCTTGGTTTGGTTGGTGTGTGGAAAGACTAAAAACTTTTGCTGAAATGCAGTTTTAAAAGGTCTTCAGCTAAGTGTGATTGTAGGCACAAGTATCTATCTGTTGATTAACGCTTGTTGCTACTGTTGCTTAGACTAGAAAAGGGAGGTACACTACTCTTCTTAGGAATTTTGTTATTGTGTGTGTATATGTAGGATGTGCGAGTGTAGACACAGGAGCCACAGCCTACATGTGGAAGCCACAGGACAAGCTATGCATTGACTTTAGAGCAAACGATTAGTCCCATAGCCATGTTGCATGGCATCTATTGTTATTCCATTTGACAAGTTTATCCATGTTTATATGGACTCTGGGATTGAACACGGGTCACCAGGCTTGTACAGCAAGTGCCTTATCTACTGAGCCACCTTGCCAGCCCATAAATGAGCAAGAATAGGAAGCCGGACCAGGTCGCTTCCTCCAGCAATGTTCCGTCTCCTAGAGATTGTGCAATCTTCTCAAACAGTGCCACCAGCTGGGGACCAAGTACAGGCAGGCCACCTCTGGTTCCACTTGGCATTTTTACATGGGACCTGGGATTTGAACTCATATCTTCTGCTTGCGAGGCAGAGTCTTAACTTCTGAGCCATTTTTCCAGCCCTGTCTCTCATTCTTGAGGTTGTGAAGCAAGAGCCAGCACGGCCCAGGCAACAAGGGAAACATCCCATGGTGAAAACTACACCCTGAGAATAAATGTTACAGTGGAACAGGTGTTGGTGGGATTAAGAGGAGGGTTAGGGTTGGAACAGTGTGGGAATACTGGGAAGTATTACTGGGAAATATTACTAGGAAGTAAGAAGAGCTGGGTATGCCACAGCTGAGCTGACCAGAAAGGAAGAAAGACAGGTTCTCTGGGAAGCGTGTCAGGGTCAGCAGACTGGTAAACCAGGTCCTGCGAAGCCTCAGGAACATGTGTGAAGCATGGTGCCTTTTCTCATAGCATTGCTTCTAGCGCAGCTCATGTAGCAGACTGTGTCATGCATAAGAATGGCATCAAAAAAGAAGCTTCCACCTCTTCCAGAAAGCAGACCTCCCCAGACCACCCCACAGACAGGGACTCAGTGTACTCAGTAAAGGACTGACTGCAGTGGCATCTTGGTAGGTGTGATAGGGTTAAAGTAAAACTCCAAGCTTCTCCTGTAAACACGGGAACAAAAATCATTGGCTGAATAGCCAGCGAGACATCTGGATGGCTAGTGTGCTAACGGCTATCAGGCAGTCAAGGTCAACAGCTAACAGAGCACCGACCACTTCAACCACCCATAACTGGGTGGGCAGCACATGACTAATGTGTGATCATCTCCCCAGTTGGGTCAGAAAAGCATGCACAGGGTGCGTGATCCCCTAAGTGGCTTGGCCCATGGAAAGTATCTCTTATGTGTCCACAGTTACTTACTTTTCCTTAATAATTCTTTCTTCCCTTTGCTTGCTTCACAAGTATCCGAGTCATCAGGTTTCACGAGGATGAGACAATAGATTCAAGAACTGCAGCTACAGGTTGTATCTGGGTGTCAGTCATTTCAAGTCCTGGGTCACACCCATTGGTGCCATTGTTTTCAAAACTACACTGACTGGAAAAGCAGAGAAATGAATGATGAAAAGTGAACCAACTAGTACTTCCAGCTATTAGCCCACTCCAAAAAGCAGGAGGTATGAATTCTTTTTACAACTTGGTAGGCTGAGTCTATCCACGCTTACGTCCACCGATCACCCACCAACCACCTGTCTGGATTCCTAAAGCCTCACGCTTCTGCCCAGCAATGTTTCCCCAGTCATTGTTACTAAGTTCTAGAGTCTTGGTGAATTGGGACAGAATTGAGAGATACAGAGACAAGCTCAATGTTTGCCCAGTGACCAAGCAGGACCATCATTCTAGAAAGGGCCAAGGAGAGGGGCTGGTGTGGTCAGCTCCCCCTGGAAGCTGCATTTGGTGATCTGGAGCTGTGGGAGCTTAGCCTCGGCAGAGGACATGCCCTTTCTCCTGCCTTGACAGAAGAGCCTCCGAACAATGGACCTGTTGGACCCTGAGACCCTCGCCCTAAAATTCACAAAGCAGGCTGGTTCAAGCCCACAGTATAGCCCTTGCTTGTAGTCATTCAGGCATCCATTGTTTATAGCCATCCAAGCATCCATTGTTAGTCATTGCTTAAAACTATGTACAGCCTTGAGCTTTTTACAGGTACTTCCCCACCCCTTAAGACCTCCAGCCCTTCAGTTCTGGAAAAGCAAGTTTGCCCAAAGGGAATTCCATCAATGAAGGTCACCCAGAATGAACAGCCTGCGGTTAAGCAGGTGGACTGGAACGATCACCAAGAGCCAACTCCACCCGAGCTCTTGCCGACCAATGACTGTAAAGGTCATAGAAAATTCCTCAGCTAAGCAACCCCCCCTACCCCAAGACCCCTTAAAAACCCCTTGCCCGAGCTGCTCGGGGCCGCTTCAGTCTTTCCTGCGGGAAAGGTTGCTGGAGCCGCCCGGCGCGTCGTTAAATAAAACCTCATGCTATTGCAGCGAGAAGGGTCTTGGTCTTTCTCTCGGTGGCCTCGTTCCTGACTGAAAGACGGGGGTCTTTCATTTTGGGGGCTCGTCCGGGATTCGAGACCCCCGAGAGATTGCCCCAACACCGGCCTCGGAGGTATGTGAGCGCTCCTGTCTGTCTTTACTTGTGCTTTGTTTAAGTCTGTGTCTGTGTTTGATACTGTGTCTGTTTGTTTCCTCTTATGAGGTTCGGGGCGGTCAGTAACTGCGAGACAGACGTGTCATATCGCAGAGACCGTGAGGGTCCCAGGGGACGCCCTGGACTCTCTGTAGGGGAAAGGACAGAAGTGTCCGTTCCCCATCTGGTTTTGTCTGATCTGCAGTCTGTAGTTTGTCTGATCTGCAGTCTGCAGTATTTGTGTCTTGTCTATCTTGTCTTGAATCACTATATTAGGAAAAGAACCCAAACTCTGAGTGTTGAGGTAGAAAATTTTGCCTGTGATGATAAAGAGTTACTTCAAATGTTCTAACTTGATTGGTTACTTGGATTTCTTATAATATGTGGGTTTTATGTTTCAAAATAACAAGCTGTGGCCACTATAAATTTCATTGCGCGCTTATGATCACATTTTGGTTTTTGACTCTGTTTACTATTTGGCATGCTCAATTTAAATGCACGTGCACACTTAGGAATAAATCATTTTGATAACGTTAAAAGGCCTGAGTACGTACTGACAAAAATATCTTGTTTTATCTTGAAGCTTCACAAAAAGTGGCATTGTGTTTTTACCTAGGATCTGGTAACATCACTTTTGTAGTTCCTTTAAAAGTTTGTTTTCCCATGAGTAATACCAACATATCTAACAGCCAGAAAGGAAAACTGATTTCTGAAAAATTCATTGGAATTCCTTCATTCTCCTGGTATGTACGAGTTCCCTTTCTTGGGGACAAATCTGCTTTCTAATTCCCTGTTCCCAGGTGTACTCCTGTGTTCTGCTATATAATGATTTTTAAGATAAGGTCTACTGCCTCTTTTAAAGGATATTTCTTACAGGATAACTAATGTGAAAACAGCAGGAAACCATCAAATAGAAAGAAATATATATGTATTGTACGTAGAGGTAAAGAAGGTTTTGGGATGAGATATGTTACTTAGAAAGTTAAAGTATGTGCAGGAGGTTTATGAGTTGGTTACTTAAAAAGAATGTTAAAGTATGTTGTGAAGGTTTGTGGGATGTAGAGTTATGAGAAGACTGAAAATAAGAGATGATGGTTAAAGAAAATATTATTTGTTATGTTTCTTCCATGTTATAAAACAAAAGATATTGAGCCTCAGAAATTAGAAATTAAGAATTAAGCTTCATGTATTCAAATGTATTTCAGTTGTCTGTTTAAAGCAGAAAATTGGTTACTTCTAAAATCCCAACTTCTCAAGGACAGTAGGAATCTAACCAGTGGGGTCATAAATGAGAAGTCTGAGACCAGGGCCCTTCCTGCCCCCAGGGAGGTGGCCAGCAGAAGCTGAGGCCCCGCCTCAGCTGCAGCTTGGAACAGACTCAAGGCCAACTAGGGAGTTTCTCTAAATCTTGGACTTTATGGTAAAAGAGACTGTGCTAAACCAACCTCTGCTCACCTTTTGGAGCAGGCCTCTCTTGGAGGGGGAGGAAAAGGGCACCTGCAAAATGGGGGAGGGAATGTTTTAACCTCTGTATGAATGTGTGAGTGAGTGTCGGCCTGAGGTGGGAAACCTGTAACACCTCTGGCTCGAGTTTGTAGTCCCACGGCGAGATCCCTAAGATCTCTTAAAGCCACGGGATTCGATTGGGCCAGTTCTGCGTTTCCATGGTGATAACATATGGTCTAGGGTGGGATCGGATTAGAATCCGATCGCAAGTCACGAAACAGCTGAACCCACTATGGCTAAGTTATCACCCATGACTCTGCAAAGAGTGTGGCCAGACTGGTACTTGAATGATCTCTCCTGGAGGGATTCCCAACCTTTGTCTGTCTGCGTCGTGTGGTGGGGATCAATGTGACTCTAGCTCTTGGTCTACGTAGTACAGTGGGGATCAATGTAACTTTAGCTTTTGTTAGTCAATGGAAGGGAATTCCTAAAAATGTTTGCCCTGAAGGAAAGTGTTTCAAGTCTGAGACAATGACTATGCTGTTTAAATAGCATAGGGAATACAGGAAGCTTCAGGCATGTGTGGACCATGGACTCTCCCCTTTTAGTGTCATCGGGTGGGGCTCTGGTGGCGTTGGGTGGAGTGCTGGCCTCCCCGGACCACACCACGGGCAGTGTCAGTGGATGTCTTTGCTGACAACACTGTGTATAGTGATTATCAGAACTCTGCTAAGCCACGCGTCCTTTCCTCAAGTCCAGGTTCACTAATTGAAGCCAGAAGAGAGCGATTTCCCCTTCCTGTGTCCAGGGACTATCTAGAAATTGTGAATGCTTAGTTCTACCAACCTAAAAGAGGGTCAAGTCATAGCATATTCTCAGACATGCCCTGTATACATCTTAGACAAGAGATGATCCCAGGAAGATCTTTAAGTTATACTACCATCCAACTAGACAAACAAATGCCAGAAAGTTGAGAGACTATAGAGCTGGACCAAAAGTACCAGCTAGTAATTCAGGAAAAGCTTTGCCTCCCAATGCCCTCAAGACTAAGGTGAAACAGACAGGAATTTCATTTAGCTTCCATGTCAGCCAAAGTCCTCATCTGTCAGGGGGAAGTAAACTCTCATGTAGAGGACAACAGGGCTCTCATCTGTTGAGGGAAATAGGTCCCCATCTGGAGGATAGTATCCTCATCTGTAAGGGAGAGGTTGGCACCATCAAGAAGCTTTCATTTCTGTCTTGGAGGTAGAATCCTTTGTTTCTGTTTGTCCTAGGACTTTAAAAATAGGACAGGTGACCTAGGACTTAGTATAAAAAAGAAAAGAAACAGAAAGAACCAGAAAGTAAAGAAATCAGAACTTGACATTTGCCTTAGGGGATAGGTTAAACAGGCACCCCAAGCAGATCAACCCCGGACCCCTCCCGACAGGGGAAGGTGGAAAAAGATGCTTCGAATATGACCAGACTGGGCACTTTGAGACTGTTGTGAGCACAGAAAGCTTTCATGTGGCCTATGTCCCAACTATGGGAATTTCCATTGGAGGAAGATTGCCCCCTGAACCTCAGGGCCCAGGGGTCGAGCGAGTTCTCTGGTGGAGACCAATGAAATGGCCTGAAGCTCTTAGCTTCCCTCCGATGGGAAAAAGGAGTTTGCCACTGATATCCAGCAAAAGGAAGCCCAAAAGTGCCAGGTTGAGCATCTCGTGAGAACCTTGGGTTTAACGTGCAAATGGGAAGCCTCTTTGTTTCTGTGTTAATAGACAAGGGAGCACAAAATTCTAGTGCTCAACTTCCTTCCTAGGCTTTTGTCAACTTTTGATTTTACTAAAATGTTTAAGATCAGGAAAATGACAGGCTCATTGCACTCACAAAGTAACTACTGAGATTCCTTATATGCTTAATAGTGATGCTTTTTAGGCATTCCTTTGTTTACATGCCTGAGTGCCCGAATATTCAAGGTTTAGGCTTAATAGAATAAAATAGTTTAGCACTGTTATAAAGTCATCCACGTGGCTCTGGTTTTAGACGCACCAAAGGTATTAAAAGAGAAAACAGAAAATGTCAGATAGCATGTAACAAAAGTCTGCAGTTTAAAGACCCTAAATGCTGCATCCTTATCCAACCATTCTGATGGATAAGATTCCAACCTGATAAGATATTATCTCAAGGAAACATTTTCTGGAGAAAAGACTTGGTGTTTCTTCCTAGTTCAGGCCTAAAGCCTGTTCCCTGGGGAAGGTCACTGTAACCCCATGGGCAGGTGCTAGGAATTTCTTGGTATGTCACAATAACGCCCAGGGACAGGTGCTAGACATTCTTTCCTAGGTAATTTACATTTTGCCCCGGGCTGGCGTGAGCCCCCAGGCCGAGCCGGCCTAGACCCCTTCTGCCCCTGCCGCACCCCTCTCCACCCTGGCCACAGGGGTTTGGGCTCCGTGGTTGTTGACCTCCTCTACTAGAGAGATTAAGAAAACTGGAGTGGTGTTTGATGCCAGCTTGTTCCTGCTGCTTTCCTTGACAGTATTCAGCATCGTGAGTGTGACGGCCTACATTGCCTTGGCCCTGCTCTCTGTGACTATCAGCTTTAGAGTATATAAGGGTATGATCCAAGCAATCCAGAAATCAGATAAAGGCCACCCATTCAGGGCATATTTGGAATCTAATGTTGCTAGATCCGAGGAATTGATTCTGCTCTCAGTCATGTGAACTGCACCATAAAAGAACTCAGGTGCCTTTTCTTAGTTGATGATTTAGTTGATCCTCTGAAGTTTGCAGTGTTAATATGGGTGTTTACTTATGTTGGTGCCTTGCTCAACGGTCTGACACCACTGATTTTAGCTGATTTCACTCATCAGTATTCCTGTTATTTATGACTGACATCCCAAGTGCAGATAGATCATTACCTAGGACTTGCAAGCAAGAATGTTAAAGATGTTATGCCTAAAATCCAAGCAAAATTCCTGGATTGAAGCGCAAAGCAGAGAAATGAAAAGATGCTATCATAGGAGGAATTATTCTTTTAATAATTATATTGCTTAAGCTCACGCTGGGACTTATAAAATGTGGGGACACGTATAGTTAATTGTAAAATATGTTCCTTACTGAAATCAAAAGGAGCTCAATCTTTCTCTGTATATATATTAAAAAAAAATGTAGTCTCTGTTACAAGTATGTGGGCTCAGCCTCTTGGCTATCTGGTGCAGCATTATAGACTGGCTAGATTTGCAAATACTGAGAGAATATTTCTGTTAAGTGCCATTATCCTCAAGCAATAGGATAGGTTCTTGGAAAAAATGTCCTTCCTAAAAGTAAAGCTGTCACAGAAGTTTCAGTAAACGGGTCCAGATTCACTAAGCCAAGAGAGTTGTTTTTGTTCTCCATTCTGCTGACTCCTTGCCTCACCTGATCCAGGGGAGCCCTGGTCTTGAGGCTGCAGCTCTGGCCTAAGGCACCCAAGAAAGAGTTTATGCTATAGAATTAAAACCAGAGACTTAGGTTGGCAAAAAGTTTAATAAAGTTTTTCCCTTGTCCTAAAAGGTTGCCTAAAGTTAAACTCAGTGCTTGACAGAGAGAAAAAGCAATGGCAAACTTAAGAAGTAAACTAAGAAAAACAGCAAAACTCCAGGTGTAGCTCCAGAGCAGCTCCATTAGCTAATCAATGCTGGCTTTTCATTTAGATCAGAGAAATGGTGCTACATCCCTTTGGTCCCCCAAAAGAAGAAGACTTATGTTGCTTTATTTTTCAGAATAAAAAAGGAGGATAATTTAGATTGCTCTGTACAAAGAATCAGTTCGCATTGTTTTGGACAGGTTTTAAAATATGATCTACAGTAGCCAGAGGAAAAAGGTCTCCTTGGCTTTTACACCTTGTAAATGTGTTCTTTTACTAACTCCTGCTTGCTTGTACCCACAGCAAGACTGCTGAGCTTGTTCGGTTTATCTCATGTGCCTTCCCAATTACAATGATCTGGTCCTTCTATAGATTCTGGAGACTCAATTTGCCTGTGTTTTGTCTCTTTTAGACCAACCTTGAGGTAATAAAGCCATCTATCAAAGACCTCTAGACCAACCCAGCATTTCATAGATGAGAATGTCAGACTGCTCTTATTTTCTTCGCCCCGATTCAGCAGGAAGCAGCCAGATCCGAATCATCGCCCTTTATCCCCAGAGCAGTCTGAATTCTCAAATAGGTTTATGGGAAAGTGAGGCAGGATTAGAGCAGCTATGCTGGGATGGGTCTCTCAAGGTCTTTGGAATTCTGAAGAGACATCTCCTACTGCTGGAATCGCCTGGAAAGAACACCCCTGCTGAAAAACTGACTCCAATCCTCCCAGAAATTTACCGCAAGAACTGTGACTAACACTCCATGATTGGAGTGTGCCTATAGAAAAGGGGGGAATGTTGGACCCTGAGACCCTCGCCCTAAAATTCACAAAGCAGGCTGGTTCAAGCCCACAGTATAGCCCTTGCTTGTAGTCATTCAGGCATCCATTGTTTATAGCCATCCAAGCATCCATTGTTAGTCATTGCTTAAAACTATGTACAGCCTTGAGCTTTTTACAGGTACTTCCCCACCCCTTAAGACCTCCAGCCCTTCAGTTCTGGAAAAGCAAGTTTGCCCAAAGGGAATTCCATCAATGAAGGTCACCCAGAATGAACAGCCTGCGGTTAAGCAGGTGGACTGGAACGATCACCAAGAGCCAACTCCACCCGAGCTCTTGCCGACCAATGACTGTAAAGGTCATAGAAAATTCCTCAGCTAAGCAACCCCCCCTACCCCAAGACCCCTTAAAAACCCCTTGCCCGAGCTGCTCGGGGCCGCTTCAGTCTTTCCTGCGGGAAAGGTTGCTGGAGCCGCCCGGCGCGTCGTTAAATAAAACCTCATGCTATTGCAGCGAGAAGGGTCTTGGTCTTTCTCTCGGTGGCCTCGTTCCTGACTGAAAGACGGGGGTCTTTCAGGACCCTAGATATGGAGGGAAATAAATGACTTAGAAATTCTTCTCGCCATTTTCACCTAAATCTCTGTTGGGAATAGAATTGTGGAAGGTTTTAGATAACAGTCTCACAACTTTAATTTTATTTTGACTCTGGGGACACTAGCTTTTTATGCCGACACAACAGTGGTCAGGAACTCCCTGGCTTCTTAGATAAGGGATCTCTCCCGCCTCCTCCCTAACAGAACTGGGAAATACAAATGAACCCAAAACTTACTGGATCCCTATGCAAGAAGCTGAGCAAAACTTGTCAGCTTGGGATCCAATTTCTTAGAGAGGTTTTCTCTGCCACCTTTCTCTCTTTCCTTCTCCCTGCCCCCTTCCCCTCCCACACCCTCTCTCCCCGAGCAGCAGCGGGTGGTGAGTCAGCTGTGAAGCAAATCTCTGGTCAGTGGGGTACGTTTCCTTTGCTACTGCTGGACTTTCGTTCTCTCCTTGGGGATGGCAGAGCTGGAGCAGGAAAAGCCACTGGAGATGAGATTTTAAAAACAAGTAAAATAAAAAATAGGTTAAAATAGAAATAAGCAGAATTTCCTATTTCCTGGGCAGTTGGAAATGTCTGCATAGATTAGCCATTACGGCAGCACATGAAAGAAGCTTCCTCTTAGGACTGATACAGACTGGACAGGGGAGGGTGAGTCAGCTGGAAAAGGAAGGTGAACCAGAAGCTGGGGCCAGATGGGAGGGATCCGGAGAAGGGAGGCTGGCAAGCAGGAGATCAGCCACCGGTGAAGGACCTGGCAAGAGATGGGTCCCCAGCAGAGAGAAGAAATGGTAGAGTCAGCTAATGGGCATTCTTAAAGGAAGCAAGGGAATAGCACAGCGAGGACAGGAAAGAGAACTAACAGAAGCACAGGAGGTGCAAACCAGAGGCATTGGGCAGCTTTCCAGAAGAGAAAAGAAGACTTAGACAGGGTACAACCCAGCAGTGAGAGTGGAATCAGTCAGGCGTAGCTGTGCGAGTCTGTACCTAGGAGGCTGATCGGAGGACCATGAGCTTGGACTCAGCCTGGGATACATAGAAAGACCCCAGGTTTGTTAGAACAAAGTGGAAAGGTCAGGGTGGGACTAGCAGTGTCTCACTGGGTACTATGGGTACTGCATGCCAGGTACTGTGAAAGTACCTTAAAACTCCTCCATCCAACTTCCCAGAAGAGTTCGCTGATGAAAGCCAGGGGCCAGGGCTGAGCTTGCAGAGGAGGGGAAGGGCTGGCCAAGGCACCAAATGGGGCAGCATGCAGAGACTTTAGACGACTTGCTGCATAATTTGAAGACTGGATGCAAAGGCTCCTTCAGAGCAGTGGACCTCAACAGCCCTTGTTAGACATTAGAATCACCCTGAGGTTGATTCCTAGGCCATCTCCTCTCTCAGTCCCTCCACTCCATGAAGCAGAACAATGTGATGGAACCAGTGGCACATTGGCAAATCATTGATGTGTAGGCAAGGGTGGTATCTGTAGGCACTAAAGATGTGCTAGCACCAGTCAACAGGTGGCAGTGAGCATTGAAATGAGACTAACATACACACTGGAGTCCAAAGACTTAGTCTGAAAATGGGATGCAAAATATTGTATCAGATACTTGTGCAGAGAAGGTGGGACACCGAGGCTGTTTCCAGGAAGAAGTTTTATTTATGTATAAGGCTGTATGGGTTCCTTTTTATTCATCATAAGTAATTTTTAAATTTATATTCTCTTTTAGGTCTTTATACATGTATTCATATCATTTTCTTTCCTTATTACCCAATCTCTACTTGTCTCCCTTCTGCTCTCATATCCTTCTCTGTGTGTGTGTGTGTGTGTGTGTGTGTGTTACTAAATCCCTTCCTATTAATGACATGTGTCTGAATATTTGACAGAGTGAGGACAATGTATCAGTGGACATATCTCTGGGATAAGTTGCTCCACTTCTCCCTTCAGTCTTAACCCTTGTTGATCTCTGAGAGAGAGATATGTTTCTTTTGATGTCTTTCCCCTTTCATGTACACTAGATGGGCCAGACCTTGTGGTCTGGTGGAAACAGGCCCAGTTCATGGTTGCAGAGATCCCGTCATGACTGGAAGATGCCACCTGCCTGTGCTTCTCACCACCTTCAGGCTTTTACATTCTCACTGCCCCCTATTCTATGTTGCTCTCCAAATCTTAGGGTGGGGTTTGATTTAAATGTCTTGTTTGGTGCTGAACTACTCCACTGTGAGTTCTTTCCTAAAGACAGAGAGCCCAAACAAAGACAAGTACAACCTTTCATACCCCTTGCTACTTTCTGTCACAGTCCAGCTCCGCCCCCTCCAATATATAGCGATTATACATTCCACACCAGCTAGACGCTGATGTTTTTGGTAGTTTTTGATGAGGTTACTCCTTCACACTATGTCACGTGGCTTTTTCTCTGTTCTTTAAAGGGTCCTCGCACAACACCATCTCAAGTCGAGTGAGGATTTTACAGAGATACTCTTTGGGATATATTTATTGTGTTAAATGAACTATTAATGTCACTTGTTTTAATAGCTACCCTGACAACAGTAGCCTGCCTGCTTGTTTTTCTCTTTCTTTCCTCCTTTCTATCAGTCTTTCTTTCATTCTTCTTTCCTTCCCTTCTTTTTCTCTTTCTTCCTTGTTCTTATTTTCTGTGCTAGGGATCAGTCTGGGGCCTTCGTGTGCCTGGTAGGTGCTGTATACTCTACACTGAATTATAGCCCACTGGAGTCCAGAGGTTTGTTTCCTTAGAACAGCATTGCTGTGAGTCTCCTTCATTCTTACTCACAAACAACAGAAACAGAACTGCTTTCCCAGAGCCTCTGCGGCAGCAGATGACACAGGAGGGAGAAGGGGGGGAGAAAACGGAGGAGGGAGAAGGGGAGAGAGAAAAGGGAGAAGGGAGAAGGGGGAAAGAAAAGGGGGGAGGGAGAAGGGGGAGAGAAAAGGGGGGAAGGAGAAGGGGGAGAGAAAAGGGAGGAGGGAAGAGGGGGACAGAAAAGGGAGGAAGGAGGAGGGGGGGAGAGCCCTTATCACAGTTTCTAAGTATGTCTTGGTTGTGTTTCGTGTGAATTTTTGAGACAGGCTCTCACCCCAAGCTGGCCTCACACTTGCGATCCTCCAGCTTCTGACTCCCAAGTGCTGAGCTAATTAGGTATTTTTTTCACATGGTTGCCAGTTTAGTATCTCATTCCCAGGAGGAATCATCCAGTTTTTTTCCCTTCTTTCTTCTCTTTCAGCACCCAGCTTAGTGTCCAAGACATAGTAACAGCTCAATGAATATTCATTACATGAATGGATTAAGGAATGAGTGAGTGAACAGATAATCAAGTGCATGATAGATCTCATTTCTATACTCTTTAGACTGGTCGGTCAGAAGAAAGAGAGTCTCCTACCTGGGCTCATTCTACAAACATGGGAGCATTTTGCATAGCCAGGAAGGGCCACAGTAAAGAGAGAAAGCATAGGGCAGTAGTAGGCAAAGAGTCTTGGTTCAAATCCAGCTCAGTCAGAGCAACCCATCTCCTATCAGTCTCTGCCTGCAGAGAGAAAATGTTAGAAAACATGGGCATTGACTGATTTGCTGCCCTAATGGTTCGTCTTGATCGTCACCCTGATTGGCTCGTACATCACCTAAGAGGTTCGTAAAGCATGCTTGTGGGGAATCCTGAGGATGTTTCCAGAGGCGATTAGATCCTGGGTTCTCTGACATACCAAATAATCTGATGGCCTCACTGGGAGGTGGTGAAGGTGAAGGATGGGGCCTGGATTGGGCTTTTGGGATCAAATTCAGGTTCCTGGGTTTGCAAGCAGATGTCTTACCCACTGGGTTATTTCACCGGTGTTCATTTTCTTTGCGGGGTGCGGAGGGGGGGGGGATAAAGTGACAGAAAGTCTTTACTGATCGGTAAGTTGCAATTAATTAGAATGACAGTTTGTTGGAGGATACAATCTCAGAGTTGCCACTGATCCCAGCCCCTAGCTCTCCACTTCCGCCTTCCTGCTGGGAATGGTAGATGAGGTGGCCTTGGTGGGTAGCCCAGGCCTTTGGGGCGCTCTTCCTAGCCTTGTGTGGGGGCTGTGCCTTGGGTCTCCCACGGGAAGGAGCAGATGCTCCTTCTTATAGGTCTACACTGTTCCTTGTTGGCTCACACTGCCTTGGCCCTCAACTTCTGGCTGAGCCTGCTGGCACTGGAAGGAGCTGTGGCCTTGCCTGGTTTTGAGGGGGCCCTCCTAGCCTCTCCCACTTTTGCTTCAGTGTTTTAAAATGTTAAAATCTACAAAATAATTCATGCCCACTTTATTATAGTCAGTTGATACAATGAAATGTCAGTATGTGATAAACAGACTAAGTGGCCAAGACTTGTGCAGAAACCGGATTGAAGAAATCAGACCTTTGCACAAACTTTACTCTTGTGAAATATTGATTGGTGAGACTCTGGTTGCTTTCTGGCAGTTATAACCAGAAAAAAAAATTCCTGAACCAAACACGTTGTGTAACATGGCAGGACACTGTCACCCACCTGTTCAGACAAAGGCCATGATGAGAAAGCTTCATGTAGGGTCAAGTTATTTCAACAGAATCTGCTGGACGTTTGTTGGAAGGGCCAACAAGACAAGTACTGTAGTCTAAGAATGGAGCGTCTAGTGCCACAATCTTGGTCTTGGATCCTAGCCTCCTACTATAAGGAAACAACAACACAATACCGAAATATTAATATTTATTTTCCTCCTAGATAAAAACACTGATGACTCACTTCTCCATTGAGTGCAGACCCATCTGGATTGCCTGCAAGGAGCTCTTGGCAGTGGCCTGAAACCATATGGAAGTTAGCCAACCAATTCTAACCATGACCTGCCAGCTGGAAATTCACACAGATCTTTCAGATTTGTCCACCAACAATGGCAAACTATTCTAAATTCTATTCTGAAACTTTTGGCCAAGCTCAACAAAAGCTCCAATGAGATGGCACCTTGCCTCTCTGGCTACATTCAGCTCTAGCTGGATTCTAATTGATCACTCTCAGCACCTACCTACAGTTGCTTCATAAGATTTGGCTTTCGAGTCTTTTGAATTGAAAACATAATCTACAAGTTTTCAAAAGTGTTTTATGTGCAGGTGTGTAAGGTGCTGTATATGCATATGGATATGTATATGTGCAGGTAGGTGTGCATATGTGCAGGTAAGTGTGCATATAGTGTATGTGGGGACCTGAGGTTGCTATCAGGAATCATCCCTCATTTCTCTTCCACCTTAGTGTTTGAGGCTGGGTCTCTACATCCAGAATTCCCTGATGGGGTAGTTTAGTTAACCTATTTACTCTGAGGAGTCGCAGGCTCTGCCTTCAGGGGCTAGAATTACATGTGAGCCTCCACATGGCTCATCGGTTTTAAGAGACTAGGGATCTGAATTCACTCCCTTTGCTCGGCACAGATTTCTGTGCAGAAAGAGGCAGATCGTTGTTATAGCCAGGGAGAGAGCAGGATTGAACAGCTAAATTTCAATGCAGATATAACAGAGTCAACACAAGGAGGTCTGGTGCTGTGGAAATCCATCAGTGTTGTTCCAAATCGAGGCAAAGGAGTTTCCAACTTTTGAATCAAATAGTTCCTCCATGAGGACAATGCCTAGGAGACCTTGGACATGTATCGGAGAGTACTGTATGTGTCTGTGGAGGACCGAGGGTGATTGGATTGCATCTACCTCTTGTTTGCTTTGCTCTGGGATTTCCCAGGCTCTGCCCACCGAGGTCAGATGTGTAGATCAATGCTATTTCCATCTTGCCTTTTTTTTTTTTTTTAACATGGGACCTGGACCTGGGATCTGAACTCAGGTCCTTCTGCTTACATGGCAGAGTTTTAACCTTTGTGCCATCTTTCCAGCCCCCAAATAGTGACTTTTGAAGCTCACCTTGTATTTATCATATGACATCCTTTTCTTTAAAAAGTTCCCAAAGTGGGCTGGGGAGATGGTTCAGGGTTAGTCTTTGCTTTCCAAGCAAAAGAACCTGAGTTTGGATTTCAGATCCCATGGAAAAACTACTGGGCAGAAATGGCAGTGGCCTACATTTCTGACCTTGAGAAACCCCAGAGCAAAACAATAAGGTGGTAGAGCAATCCGAGATGATTCCTGATATCATTCTTGAGCTTCCACAGGCGTACATACTGTCTACTTGTACGTACACGCATGCACGCATGCATATGCACACAGCAAAGTTTCCAAAGTGTACACTCTTTAGTTTCCACTAAGTCTGAACCTACCTCTTAAGATCTCAGGCTTTCTTCCCCCGAGGATTAGAAGTCATGGTTTAGCCCACAGTACTCAGGACCTGTAGCATACAGGAGCAAACAGATTAGAACTGAGCCATCACTGCCAGGCCCCGGGGCAAGGGATCCTATCGAATGCACAGTTCAAGTCTCCCTTACATGGCTGATGCTTCTGTCCTCAAATTATTAGGTGTGAAATAGTTGCTGGGAGTATTTATGTGTGTTTATCCAACAGGTTCGCAAGAGGTGGGAAGCTGTGTTTGCTGCTAGTTTTAGTCTCCAAATGGAAACTGGTGACAGAGGGTGGTAAGAAATAATACCAGGCCAAAGGTTTTATTAATGTAAGCATTCCTCACCATAATAAATGAGTGTCTGAAGACTCTCATGGCTTGGTAATTTTTCAGTAGGGATGAGGAAATGGATTAATGGTAGGATACTTGCTTGGCAAGCACAGCCTTGGTTTAATCTCTAACAACACACACACACACACACACACACACACACACACACACACACACACACACACTAAATAAATAGACAAACAAACAAATAAATAGAATGTCCCATTTATGGCTGAGCACTCAACAGTCACTTATTCTCAGCACTTCAGCCAGTTGTGAATTTCTGCATTAACCATTGTAGGAGTGAAAAATTCTTGAGGCCCACTGTGTTGCCATAGAGGTCAGCAAAGTGTCTATATCGGGTGCATGTTAAATGACTAGTTGCGTTGACTGGAAGCATTAACTTTTTTAGCTCATGGAAAGCCTGGCCCTGATTCTGACACACAAAGAAGCTGCATAAGGAACAGGAGCTATTCTTTTCTCTAGTAAACTTTCCATACAGCTCCAGCATGAACCGGGACGAAGGAGTAAAGATTCTAACGCCAGTCTAGCTTTGACCTCTGCTTGGCCACTTATGGGCTGAGTGACCTTGGGCAAGTTGTAACCTTTATGCATCACCCATTTCTCAGGAAGGAAAGGGGCAGCAATCAGAGCTGTGCAAGGATTAAATCACTCACATGTGGAATACACTGACCAGGACCCAGCAGCAGTTAAGTATGATGGTGACCACCATTATTAGCACTGCTACTACTATCTAGTGTCTTGACATACATGCCAAACATTTGTCAAAGCCTCTGAGAATTCAGTTCCCCTTGCATTGGTGCATGGAGATTATAATATTGAGACACAGAGGCCGGCATGGACTAGCTTAGGAACTGGGGCTCCCATCTAGTTTGGGCTAAATCCTACCCCTCCACACACACATTTCTTGCAATGCCCTTGGCAGCTAAGTCCTTAACTCTGCCTGCATACCCCTCTCTAAATAATGTGCCTGGCAACCCCAGACCCTACTTGCATGAGGCTGCATATACACTCTTCTCCAAATAATTGACTAGGGCTCTCCTCTACTAGTAACCATCAAACAAACTTCCATTCAAAGTTATACCCAACACATTGTAATAAGAATGGCAGAGCTGAGGGGAGGAGGAGGGAGGGAGGGAACCAGTGTACCTATTAAGTTTGTATGAGCGGAAATAATAATAGAAAATGTTAAAAAAAAAAAGAATGGCAGAGCTGATCTGGCTTAAACCTGTTTTGTGTGCATGTGCAGTGGGCAAACTGTGTCTTTCAAGTGAACTTTTGGAGAGAATCCCCTGTTTACCACTTCATGTGTGCATAGGAGGCCTCGCTCATGCTGTCCCTTCTGGCAGAGATGAGATGAATTTTGGGAAGACACATGTCTAAGAGGAAAATTCACTAGATGACCTAATCTTTCAATAAAAATATAGGACCACCCAATTATATCTTGCATTACCTTTTGTCGTGATTGCCACAGAAACAATTGCTATGTAATAAAATATCACATGATTTTCTATTATCTCGAGATTTCTGCGGGCCAGGAATTCAGGATTAGTTTAGCTATGTGGTGCTGGGCCGGGTCCCTTCCTGAGGAAGTCTACCTTTGGCTTGACTGGAGCTGGTGGGTCTATTTTTCGGTTGGCTCTCTCAGGCATTTGTGGGGTAGAGACTCAGAATATGCTTCCCCACAGCTGCCTGGGTATCTTCAGGTGGCGGCGGCAACTGAAGAGTTGGTGTTCTGAAGGAGAGAAACAGGCAGAAGCACGAATGTCTTTCATGACCTGTCCTTGAAAGTCACGTTTGATCATTCCCTGTATATTTCACCAATTAGAAGTGAATAATCCTCACACTCTGGAAGAGAGAAATCAGGCTGCATTGAAGGGAGGCATTTCAAAGAATTTATGGACCCAAGTGGCTGATTGCTCTGTTCTGAGGTGGAACGTGGATGTGTTTCTAATTGGCAGTGAAGACAAGCTTCAGTTCCTTTGTTAATATTACTCAAAATCACAGGCGTTGCTGCTATTGTCCAGCCCTGGGAGGGTAGCTCAGCCCGGGACCATACAGACTCATCAGCCACTGCCCCTCAATGCCAACCCCTAACTATCCCACACAAATCACTACCTAGCTTGGCTTCCTGTCATACACCCCCAACCCAGCCTCCGATGGAGGCCAAGGTCTCGCCAGTTAGGTGGTGGAGGAAAGTGGAGGCTCAGGAGGCCTCGTTCGTGCCATCCCTTCTGCAGAGAGAAAAAGGAAGTGTCAGGAAACAGCATCCAGAGGAAGTGAATGCTGCTCTACAGGAAGCCTGTATCTGCAATACACCTTTTATAAACATACTTACGAGCTGTGCCCCCCCTTCACAGCAAGCCTTTAGCATAGAGTCATTTGTTGATTTGTAAGGTGCTGTGGCTAAATTGTTATTTGGCAGAACTCCTGGTTGAACACTGCTTTTGTTTAATAGCTAAATATCTGTTGAATATTGACTTTTCTAGTAGCCAAATGCTCGCTAAATGTTGTGGGGTCACTCTCCAAGGTTTTGGTGGGGAACAGTTTAGAAAGGTCCGAAAGGGACAAGTACCCAATGCAATGAACAATTTGCCTTCAGCTGTCCTCCTCTATTTGTCTGTTACTCTGACAGGAGGAAGAGGAGGTAAGGAGAAAGAAATAGTAACGGAAGTGCATCATGTTCGTGTATAAATTATAAAATTGGTAAGATGAATGTTTTGAAAGGGAGTACACAGGAAATCATAATTTTAGGTAATGTTTGAAATTATTTTTAAAAAGACTGGGAAAAATTTTAAAAATAATATACCCCTAGGTATCATTCATTTACATTGTGGTGCAAGTTGCTCCTAAAAGGCTGTTCTTCTCTTAAAAGGGTCCTCAAGAAAATGGAAGTTTATTGGGGCAAGAGAGAGGAAAAGCAGTTTAAAGAATGTGAATCCTTTTCGGGAATCCAATAGTCAGACAGAACAGGGTGCTATTGTTTCGGGGTTGATCTGGTTGTGCTCGCCAAATGTTGTGGGGTCACTCTCCAAGAGTCTGTATGCATCCAGGTTCTTGTGTTCTGGGTCGAAGATTGAAACCAGAACATGTGTAGAGAATTAAGGTAGAGTTCATTAGAGGAGAGAAAGAACGGAACTCATGGACTCCAGATGTGGAGTACCATGAAGGGCCAGGGTGCCCTGGAGAACTCATGGACCCCAGGCATGGAATCCATAAGAGGCAAGAAGGTGGAAAAAAACTCATGGATTCCAGATGTGGAGGGCCATTGAGGAGCAGGTGTCAAAAATGGCTGCTAGGGTCAGGTGTATTTATACACTAGGCAAGCCTGAGGAAAACAGCTTTTCCTCATTGGTTAGCTCGCATTGGGGCCCTACTCAATTAATCTTGTGCCCAACCTCAAGGTAGGGTTTATCGTAATGGAGAACTAATTGCACAGTAAATGAGCTGTTACCTCAGAGCCTGTGTGTGGCATGGGCACATCTGAAGGAACACCCTAGCTGGCTGTGGTGGGCAGCAGAAGGGAGCACTGAGACACACTGAGGAGCCCACCTCAGGAGTCCGTAGCCATTCTATTTCTAAGTGCTCTTCCCGGTGTGGAAACCTGACCTCTGGGAAGCCTAGATCTGATCATGCCAGTGCCTCAAACCTTTCCTGGACTTCCAGCATCATGCCACTGACACACGAGGCTCCCATTATCCTACCCCAAACAGCCCGCTCACCTGCTGCCATCTGCTTGGGGCACGGTCCCAGACCATTCTCTCTCTGTTAAGCATCTTCACTATTCAGTTGTCTTGAGTCACACTGTGTTGTTCTTCTCCTTGGCACTCACATCCACCTTTCTCTCCTGCCACAATCATTCCCTTCCCCTCATTTCTAACCTTTGACTCTTTTTTTTGTTGTTATTTATTCAATTGTGTGTGTGTGTGTGTGTGTGTGTGTGTGTGTGTGTGTGTGTGTGTAGAATCACGGGCAAATTCAGGAACCACCATGGACTGCCTCCACCTCCTCCTTGTTTACAGGCTCCGCCCTACCAGGACCAGAAACGCAGGCCGCCCCCGCTTCCACCTGGCGTTTATACGTGGGGTTAGGATCCGAACTCATGACCTTCTGCCTGCAAGGCAGAGGTTTAACCCCTGAGCCACCTCTCCAGCCCCCTAATCTTTGACTCTTGAAAAGCTATGATTTTGCAAGACTCATGTCCAATGCTGTTTCCTTTATGAAGTTCTTCTGGATCTTTCTGGCTGGGTTTATTGTCCCTTGCAGGCATTTCCTGTGTCTCCACAATAGCAGTAGTCATAACCTGTTTTGTTTGATTGTATAGTACACATTTGAACCATGACAGTTGACAAGGCTGCTTCATCCACTGAATCACACAACTTTCCAAAAGTGAGGCTATGCCTAGACCCCAGGAAGCTTTTGGTAGCCTAATACATATGCTCCAAATTCTTAAATACTCTTTGCTTCTTACATATTGGTGCAAATGCCTGTATGTTTATCAATAAATTCACGAGTAAAAGCTTAGGGGAATAAGGACTGTTTTATTCTTAAGATTCTTGATTACAGTTTTTAATCTAGTTTGTCAGGATTGTTCACACCAAAATCAGGAGCCAAAGGAACTGGCCACGTCATATCCATGGGGATTGCTGAGAGAGAGGCAAACCTCACTCAGTAGACAGCAAGACTATCAAAGTATGCTAAAGAATGCCAACTTACTGAACCAGCCTCCTTCCTCTTCTCTACCTGTTTGGTAAACGGTCCCACTCAAGATGGGCTGGGTCTACCCATATCAATCAGACAATCTTCTGCAGGCTTGCTAAAGGCTTGCCTTGAAGACTAACTCTTTACAGGTATGCCCAGAGCTCAGCCTTCAATTGTCAAGTTGACTCTTTATATATCTAACTGTACACACATATATAATGAATTTAAGTCATTTTTCACTTCATAGTATCTGATCCCATTCCTCTCCTTCTCCCACTGAAAACCAGTTCTCAGTCTTCCACCTACTTTCATGTCCTTTTTTTTTAATGGAAGTAAGCTTTGTCGCCTCAAGTAATAAATACATACAAAGATGCAAATGGTTTTAGTTACTTTCTTCCAGATGTCTTGTCAACTCAACAGTGAACATGAAGTTGAAATCAGCAGTCTTAATATGAAAAATTGGTTAGGGTTCTGGCTGTTTGGTAGATTGTCCTTTCCTCTGCGTTATAACTTGTACATTTCTAAGCTTGACCTCAAAGCACTGAGTCATGCAAATAAATGCTTGCACAAAGAGACCCCAGGAAATAGGTCAACTCCAGGCCAGCAAGCGGTTGCTACTGAATAAACCACCATGTCAGTAGCACTGAGCCCTGAGAGATATAGAACTTATGAAAAGAACAAATTCAGGTGACACAGATATATCCAAAAGAAGAGTAATGGGAAAGACTGAATTTGGGGCAAACAATAGTTTGCTGTAAAGTAACTTGGGCCAGGAGAATGGCCCAATTTTTTATGTCCCAGTGTCTGAGTCACACTGCATTTTCTACCCAATTCTGTTGATTAAAAGTGAATCACAAAGTTCTACTCATACTAAAGGAGAGAGATTATAAATAAAGGAGAAAGATTCACCTCTTGAGTTAAGTTCTAAATGGAACCTGTGTACTGTACCCCACCTTCCCTGCCCAAGACTCAGAGAACATCGTGGAAGAAGGGGCAGAAAGGATGTAAGAGCCAGATGGGAAAAAAACCCACCTGGGTTGTTCCTAACTGCTAAAATGAGCATCTTACTCTAACTGCAAAATGTGTTCTATCTGTGAGTGTAGGTTCAGAACAGGGTGAACCATAGCAGAAAAAAAAAAAAAAAAAACTAAACTGTTTCCCACTTTGGAAAACAATGGTCTCAATAGAAGTGACCGAGGAGCTAGGATCTGGTGCTGCATTCCGTTTCCGCCAAGCGCTCTCCATCTGACCAGTCCTCTGGCGTGGATGATGCCTTGTTTTAATCTCTCCGTGGCGCTCTTGCTCCCTGCATAGGTGGGTCTGACCTTTTTTCCCAGCTCCTCGATGGTTGCCAGCAACTCTGCGTACTTGCTCTGGGACACCTGGCTGCTGCCCGTTTCCTGGGTGTTGCTAGTGATGGTGACCTGAAGTCACTGAATAGCTGACGGTACAGGGTGGACATGGTCATGCTAGTGGAAGGACAGTGGACGTTTCCTGCTGGAGAAAATGGTGGCAACTGCTGGTCTTTGCGTCTTCTTGTCTTTTTATGTGTGCGATCCACTGCGGTTCATCAGGTTTGTCTACATTAGCATGTGTCTGGCACATGGGTGACATATTTCATGGGTACTCCACTAAGGAAGATGGTTTCCCCTCCCATAGCCATCATTAACCCTCAATAGTCCCCCAGAAAGGAGTGGTATCTCTTGAAGTCTTCCCCCTTCCGTGATGAAATGTGGACTGGTCCAATCTTCTGCAGTTCTAGTGGAAGTGAACACAGCTGTTGAATCTATGGGTACAGCAGCCCCGCCATATCCAGAAGACACTGGTAGTCCTCCTCCTCTGGCTCTTACATCCTTTCTGCCCCTTCTTCCACGATGTTCTCTGAGTCTTGGGCAGGGAAGGTGGGGTACAGTACACAGGTTCCATTTAGAACTGAGCTCAAGAGGTGAATCTTTCTCCTTTACTTATAATCTCTCTCCTTTAGTACGAGAAGAACTTTGTGATTCACTTTTAATCAACAGAATTGGGTAGAAAATGCAGTGTGACTCAGACACTGGGACATAAAAAATTGGGACATTCTCCTGGCTCTTTCCTCCTTGTTCCACCACCCAGATGGGTGTAGCTGCAGCATCTCAGAGACAAAAGCTGCCCACTGACAGGCACTGTGGTCTGTGATCAAGAGCTGCAATGAGACTACAATCAATCTGAGTGAGTTTCCTCACTCAGAATTCCTTGTTTCAGTTACGCCTTTGTCCCCCCCAGTAGGCTGTGTTACCTAGAGCCGCCACCGTTTTACTTTTTTTTAAACATTATTTATTTTGCGTGCGCGTGCACGTGTGTGTGTGTGTGTGTGTGTGTGTGTGTGTGTGTGTGATGTGTGTCAGAGGGCACTATGTCTCTATGGAGGATCAAGGGTGGTTTTGAGAATCACCTTGGATTGCTTCTACCTCTTTTTTGATTTGCCATGGGATTTCCCAAGCTCTGCCCACCAGGGCCAGAAGTGCAGGCCATAGCAGTTTCTGCCTGGTGATTTTTACATGAGATCTGGGATCTGAACTCAGGTCCTTCTGCTTTCGAGGCAGAATTTTAACCCCTGAACCATCTCTCCAGCTCCAGGGCTGCCATTTTGTACCCCACCTCAGCCAGTGGTCATGTTATGAAACATCTCCAGTCTTCACTTCCCTAGGTTAATCCTTAGCAATGGCTGAGACTATAAAAGATGGTGACCCCATCCAGGGTCTCTCTTTTTCTCTCCTCTCTCCTCTCTCTCTCTCTCTCTCTCTCTCTCTTTCTTTCTCTTTCTCTCTCTCTCTTTCTCTCTCTCTCTCTCCCAGCTTTCCACACTTCTGGGTCTGTCCACCCTGCCCTCCTCTGTTCCTTCTCCCTCCAGTCATGGCGGCTCTCTCTCTGTCCTCTCTGACTTTAAGCTGTCTCCACTGTTTTAATGCTCTTCCACCTTAAGATTAAACTATGGCTCCCTTGGCCACTAGGCCCTCAACTCTAAAACACAAAACAAAACAAAATGCCCCTTTCTGTTAAGTGTCCCCTCGTGTCAGTTTCTCTTTATTCAGGGACGACTTCCATGTGGTGTTCACACATGGCCAGAGTCGCTCCATTTCCTCCCCACTGACCAAGAGGTTGGAGCCTTGTGAACCAGGTCCCAGGGCCAATTTTTCCAGGAGGACTTTATAAGCACTTGCCTTCCATGTTCCTGAAAATGATATCAAATATAAAATGTGATATTCTAGGCAAGGCCTTGGTTACTTAAATGATTCTCCCAATTGTATGTTGATTATTCTTTAAAAGTTGCTTTTAATTGAACTTAGACAAAGTTATTATGTATTGCCATGAAAAGTAACTATTAGGTATAAGAAAGAACAGCTCAGTTCAATGGAAAAGGAAGGGAACACTAAATTACCTTTTAGAGTGATCTTTACCAAGAGAGAGGCCTTTGCGGCCACAGGGTCTGTAATTTGACTGTAAGGTGGAAGTGCATTGGAACAGGAGAGAAAGCCTAAAGTGGGAAACTTGAAGGCTGTCGCAGTGACTCTGCATGGTTGCTGATAAATCCACAAACTAATGGCTTAAGGAACAATAGGTTTTTATTTTCTCTTATAATGATCTAGTTGCAATTGCTTGTCCAGTTTGACAGGAAAGCCTATATCAGCAACCAAAGACCCGAGGGAACTGGTCACACCATATCCATATAGGAAAGGATATGTATAGCCAAGTATACAGAAAGATGCCCACTTTCTCAACCAACTCTCTCTTTGTTCACCTGCCCAGGGATTAGTCCTACCCAACATGGGTTGGGCCTTCCCCATCAACTAAATAATCTCATGCAGGTTCCATCTGGGCTTAACTAATTCTCACAAATGTGCCCAGAGTTCAAACCCTCAAACACTGAGTTGATATCTGTATCTATGACAGACATAGCTTCAGAGAGACTATGGTAAGCTAAGAGAGAGACAAACAGACAGACAGAGACAGAGAGAGACAGAGAATACATGTTCGTGCCTGAAGCCTTCAGAGAAACTTTTACAAAGTCTCAGCATGGACATACCAACATGCCCCCATACACTATTGAGGAACTCAAGAGAGATAAGAATATACAGTGGAAACTTTGGGATCCAGGGCTGGATGAGGAAGGGAAATGCCCCTATCAGTAGAGTGGCCCGAGGAGGGCAACTTAGTGTGCCATAGAAGCCTGAACCTACAAGAGTAAACAAGCCAGAGGGAACCTTGGGGTCCGTAGAAGGGGCCAGGCAGGAATGTGGGAGGGATTGGAATGGATTGATGAAGGGAAGTGGAGGGGGATGGAGGGGAGCAGGGATAAGTACTCAATATGTTTGTAAAACTGGAAAAAAATAATAAAAATAAACAAATAACAAAGTCTCAGAATGTGTAGTGTTCAGAATGAAGGAGGCTTCTAAACAATAGATTTCCAGAACATGGTGTGTCAGAAGTTTCATATCATCGCTTCTCGGCCTTTTGGCTAAGATCAAGTGTAGAAGTTTCATATCAGGCAATTTAGTGTATCCTGGCCTATATGCTTGGTAAAGAGAGGTACTTTAAAGTTGTCCGGGTTCTGGGAAGTGGGGAGAAAGGCCAAGCTGGCCTACGGCTGCAAGTGGGAAGCTGGGAGGGCCAGAAACAGGGAAAGAGGCTTCGGGGGCAGGGCTGATACCTGGGGAGGCAGCTGGAGGGTCTGAGATCTAATAGTAAGGGTTTCTGATTGTAGAGGGAATCAGTGAAAATTGGGTTATCTTTTTAAAGTGTAATATTTCTGCATATTAAAAGGAAGTTGAATAACTTATTACAGGTCACAGGAAGTTTAAGAAGAAAGAGAAGGTATTTGCTTCTTCTAAATAGAACATGTAAACCTTAATTATATTTGAGAGCCATGCTGGAGAAGGCTTTCCCATGTCAGTGTACTACGTCTACTGCAATTAGCACTTCTTCTATTGCAGCTTGACTTACCAATCTCCGAGCTTACCTGCCTTTTAAGTGCTACAAATTCTGACTCAGTCCACAGGTGTGACTTGAATGCTGTCTCAGTGATGCCTGAGGAGAAGACATTCAAAAGCCTTTTTGACTTTGAAGGATCATTAATTGAAGTACCTGTCATAGACCTTCTCTGAGGGGTTGTGAGACGTCTCTTTTGTGTAACATGTGAAAGTCAGAGAACCGAAAGTTTAACACAGAGCCATCAGGCAGGCATCTGTGCCCACAAAGACTGCGTTGTTACAGGAGATGTTGAGGCACAGCAGGGGCTGCTGGCAGCCCTGACAAACTAGGAAGCCCCACCTGTCTTTACCAGGTCCATTGAACACACAAGTAGTAGTGAAAAGCAGGGAGTGAAGATTTATTCAATGTGATCACATGCAGAAGAGGAACAAACGAAGAGACCCAGTGACTAGCGGGGGCCTCTCCACCCCCAAGATTATCTTTGGGGGCCTGGCATGAGGTGTAGGTTTAACTAACGGTGCATGGTTTAGCAATCCTGGTCACAGTGTGGACCTGCCTGCGAAGGACTCTACTCTTCTCTCTCCTGACAGGTGGTCTCACAAGTTGTCAGACTGAATGAAATATCTGTTCCTGGGAGGCAAGTTCCTCCCCTGGCTAACATCAGCTCTTCCTTTGCTCAGCATGAGATTTTGGAGAAAAATCCATTTTGAGTGTGTGTATGGCGGGAGGGGATTATTCTAATAGTCTGATAACCACAGAGAACGGTCACAAGTGTCTCTCCCTACAGTGTTATGAGATAGAAAGAAGGGTTGCTATTAATCTATATTAACTTTCTCTATGTAAATGTCTGAGGAGAGCTTATAGGAAGAATGAGGTTACTGACAAGACAATTTGGTTGTTCTGGGGCATGTGCAACAAGATAATAAAGTCAGTCCAAGGCAAGTTTTAGACAAGATGTCTCTAATAAGCATGATTAAGCTTATCTTTGGAGGAGTCAGCAAATGTTGCAGCCAGCTTATTGAAAAATGAATGAACATAATTTAATGGAAGAAAATGTTACAATACAATAATATTGAGATATAATATAGTGACATGCCTAGATTACTACAGCAAGAGAGTACTGGGAATAGGCAAGAATGCAGAGAGATCCAGCAAACCTCACAGACAACTACTGCTGTTTGTTTTAATATTTTATTTATTTATCTGAGGAGGTTGAAAAGGACATGCATGCCATGGTGTAGAGGTGGAGGTCAGAGAACAACTTCCAAAGTTGGTTCTTTCCTTCTACCGTGTGGGCTTTGGGGAAGTGAACTCAGGTCCTCAGATTTGGGAGCAGTAGACTTACAAGGTGAGTTGTCCTGAAAACTCCTATTTGTTATTAATGTTCTTAATTACTCCATGGGTAAGTCTGATGTCCTTTCCAGTTAAGATGTCAGTGGTGTTAAACATACCTAGATTCATATTAAAGAATCTAGCTCATGGCTAAGCTAAAATTTTAAATAATAACCAAAATTGTGACTACAGTTTTGATCATTACCTAACATCACCAGGCAAAAAACCACCATGATGCTGACAAATATAGAAACTCAAGAAAGGTTAGGCCAGCATGTTCTCTGAAGTTGAAACACACAGAGAACCAGGATACTGACAGGCATCTGGGGAATCTTCCCTCATGGATTACTCATTTCTTAAAATCTCTGTAATTGACAGGACACTTTATCTACCAAAAGTTAATGGTGGTTCTTTCCTGATTTGGCAAGTTTTCCCGTGGAAACTTCGTAATCATAACCTACCAAGAGTCCTAACGATTTCTAGCACGTTTCACTTTATAAGGTGAAAGAACAAAGCTTTGTAATTTTGCAGGGCCTTTTGGGAATCCCAAAATAGATAGATATAAAGGATATCCCAAAATATTCTTTTCTCCTCCATATATTTCTATATTTGGACTCAATTTTGAGAAGGCAAAAATTAAAAAGTTGTCAGAAGGGATTTGGACAATTGATGTAAAATGAATTATGGGTCTCTGAAAATGTCATTGAGTTATCTGTGTAAGCAAAATGGCAATACATTTTTAAACCATAGGAAGCAAATATGTTAACAACACACAAGTTCTTTCACAACTATGGTATGTTTTTCCTGAATAGTCAAAGATAGAGTAACTCTAACACAAAAAACTCTGCTACTTAGGAAGATCACTCGGAAAGTGAAGAACAACATAATTCATGTCTCAACAAAGGGCTCAATGGAAATTGTTCAATCAGCACAGATTTTACCAAAGCTATGACACAGTATGCTAATTCTTGTGAGAGTTAGGCATCCATATGGAGCCGGCAGATGGCCCAGGGGGTAAAGGGGCCTGAGCACAAACCGGATGACCAGAGTTCAATGCCCAGAGGGCACGTGGTGCAGAGTAAGAATTGACTTCCAAAAGTTGTCTTTTGATCTCCACATATACACTGGGGCACATGTGGATGTTCTCTCTGTGTATTTTTATCTTTCTCATAAAGACTCAAGTGTTATAAAATATAACAAGTCAAATTCACTCACCAAATTTTGTCCTTTACTATGCTCTTCCACATTCTGGAGCAATTTGATACTTTAGACATTCTCTTCAGGTCCCATGAGTGTTAGATCAAAATTAATCTTGTAATAATTGTACTGAGAAGTTATTTTTGTTGACATGCAATGTGTTCCTCATCATCGTCTTCAAATGAGGAGAGGTATTTTTAAATGTTCTTGGTTTTAATTTTTAGCACAGTGTCAACAGCTATCACCCACACAGTCAAAAGTTTCTTAGGGGGTCCTCAATTTTTTAAATAACTTTGATTGAATTTGTGCTTTGACAGTTTCACATGTGTGTATAATACATTCTGTTTACTGTATCCCTCCTACTCTCTGATCTCTTTACTCCCTATGACTCTTCCTCTCCCACATTCATGTTTTTGTTGTTGTTTAATAACTCATGGTTTAGGGAGCAGCATTCAGATATCTACTGTCACAGTTAGATACAAGTATCTAAGGTTTGTGCTTTGGGTACAGTTGTGAAGAATTGGTAGCTGAGTTGAGCCAGGGGCAAGCCAGTACTGATTGATTGATGAAGCCAGTATTGATTGATTGATGAAGAAGGTCCAGCCCATGGTGGGTGGGACTAGGCCCTAGGCAGGTAGATAAATGGAGGGAACTAGTTAAGGAAGTTAGCATTTTTCTATGTACTTAACCAGATATGTTGATCTGTCAAGTAAAGATTGTCCCTCACTCAGTGGTCCTGTGGATATAATGTGATCAATTCACTTGATTTCTGGTGTTGGTATGGGCTCTCTTGCCAAGTTGGACAAGGAATTATAACCAAAAATCATATACCAAAATAAAGTCCCTTACTCCCCTTAACGTGTTGAGTCATGAATTTATCAGCAACATGCAGGCAAACTGTAACAGTTTTCTAACTCTCTTTCAACCTATACTTTAATTAGCTTACAAAGTAGTAGGTTTCCATGTGACTTTTCCATACATTCTTTGTTTTGATTAGTCCCCTTCCCCTCATCCCTCCCTTGCCCCACTCCACCTTTGCTTAACTCCCTCCAGTATTTCCCTCTGTCTTCATATCACATATGCTTCATTATCTCCCTTTTCTTAAGGACTCTCCTCCCCAATGGCCCTTTTCTAGTTTTCTTGCTTCTTCGAGTACTCCAGGTGAAAGCACATAAATCTAAGAGTTGAAGCTTGGATCTACATATAAGAGAGAACAGGCAGTGTTTATCTTTCTGGCCTAAGTTACTTTACTCAGAGTAATTTCTCCAAGTTCTACCCATTTACCTGCAAATTTCATTTTTCTATACAACTGCATAAAATTCTATTGTGTATACATACCACATTTCATTATCCAGACACCTGGTGATGGAAAATCTAAGCTGAGCCAAATTCCTAGCAATTGTGAATACAGCAGCAGTGAACACAGCTGAGCAGGTATCTCTGTAGTAAGACAGAGTCCTTTGGGAACATGATAGGAGTGATATAGATGAAGTCAAACGATAGCTGCATTTCTGACTTTTTGAAGAACCTTCACACTGATTTCAGTTTAGCTGTACAACTTTATACTCCCACCAGCAATGAATAAGGGTTCTTCTTTTCCACATCTTTGCCAGCATTTGCTATCATTTAATTTCTTTTTTGCATGTGTGTGTTTGTATATGTGTGTGTACAAGAGAACGCTTGAATGTATGTGCCTGTGGAGACTCAAGGGTGACTTCAGGAATCATCCTGGATTGCTCTGCCTTGTTTTTGCTTTGCTTTGAAGCCTCCCAGGCTCAGTCTTCCAGGCCAGAATTGTAGGCCTCCACCATAATTTTACAAGAGAACTGGGCTCTAAACTCAGGTGTTTTGCATATCAAGCAAAGGCTTTAACTCCTGAGACATCTGGCGAGATAGCTCAGTGGGTTTGCTGTGTGATCATGGACCTGAGTTCAGATCACTCCTATTAAAAAAAAAAAAAAAAAAACTGGCTGTTGCAGATATATTTCTGTAACCCTAGCACTTTAAAGATGAAGCAGAGACAGGAGTAAGTACATCAATACAGTCAAAACAAAAAGCTTCAGATTCACTGAAATAAGGTGGAGAGTGGTGGAGGAAGACATCTGCTGTTAACCTCTGGCTTCTGTCAGGCAGGTTCGTGAACTCCCCAACCCCCACACATTTTTTTGTTTAAAGGACTGGGGAAAAGGCTCTGAGGGTAAAAGCATTTGCCATGCAAGCCTGACAATTTGAATTTGATCCCCAGAACCTGCATAAAAAACCAAATGTAGGGATAAATATAGCCCAAAGTTCCTCTCTGAGCTCCACGTGCATTATAGCATATGTGCAAACACACACACACACACACACACACACACACACACACACAAGAAATGATAAAGTAAAATTAGATTTTTTTAAAAAAATTAAAAAGATATATTGGCCAATGTAAATTTTAAGTCAAATGTATGATTTTGTAAAACGTGTAGAACTGAAGTGGAACAGTTCCAGAGGGAAGACGTGGTCCACAGTCGTCAGAGAGGCTGGAGGCTGTTAGTTCAGTTCACTGCAACTATCATGGAGGCAGAGGAAGCCAGAGGCAAACTAAGGAAACAGGATTGGACCACCAAACCCCTGGGACATGTCTTTCTTCAACAAAGCTCCGCCTCCTAAAGTTGCATCAAGCTTCCCAAACATTAACGCACATCAATGAATCTTGAAGTTAAGATCTGGGGAAATTATAAGGCAAAAATCAGAATCTGTTTTTGGGAACTGCTTGGCTAAAATCAAAGCAATTTCTTTATGATGAAACTCTTTGGGCATGTTAAATATGCAAATTTGAGAATAAATTTCCAAGAGAACCCTTTAGAAATTCTTCCCAAATTGATGGGTTTAAATTTATTTATTTACTTTCTCTGTGTACCATAGGAGTCTAGCTTAACATATCTTTTTTTTTTTTAGCTTAATATATCTTTAGTCATGTTTGAAGTAATTGCCACTTTGCCCATCAGATGATCCTGGAACCAATCAACACCACATCAAAGTCAGATAGTGGAACATTTCTTTTAAAAAAATATTATTTATTTTGCATGTGTGTGTGCGTGTGTGTGTGTGTGTATCAAAGGGTACTATGTGCTGCTGTGAAGAACCAAGGGTGACTTCAGAAATCATCCTGGATTGCTTTTATCTTCTTTTTGCTTTGCTCTGGATTTCCTAGTATCCACCCACCAGGCCAGAAGTACAGGCTGTTGCTGGTTCTGCCTGGCATTTTTATGTGGGACCTGGGATCTGAACTCAGAACCTCCTGCTTGTGATGCAGACTCTTAACCTCTGAACCATCTCTTCAGACCAGATAGTGGAGCATTTCACACTGGCCACAGACAATAACTTCTTTGGGAAAGCCCATGTAATTCTAATGGCTGCAGCCCATCTTTGTCAGGTTGGCACTTGAACCTCCCACCTTCCTCATGCTGTGGCATACTCCTTAGCGCCCATTGCTGTGGCTCTTGCCCTGTGAACAAGTGGCACAGTTCACAGGTCGTCACCCTGCAGATAGGCCATCTGACTGACACATGCCAGGCTAAATGCCATGGGGAACGTTGGCCCAAGTCACTTTCCAGTGAGGCACTCCATTTGGACCAGAGCCACCTAATTCAGTCAAAGTCTTTATTTTGGGAAATAGAAATGCTAATCTCACAGGCTCGGTCTCCAACTCAGGCCACACTAAGTTTTTGTCTCAGGCTTCATTCTGGTTTTCCATTAGATCTGTTGTACTGCTCAGATGTAGCACCGCATGGACTGAGAATCACTTGGCATTTGGAAGATGACATTCCTGTCACTCTGTCCATCCACAACATTGCCATGGAAACACTTCATACCAAGGGGAAGCTTTTAATATAAATACTGTATTTCTTTGTTTATTTGTTTATAGAAAATCATAGATGCCATGATACATGGGACAACTTTCAGAAGTCAGTTCCTCTTTCCACTATACGGGCTTCTGGGGATTGAACTCAGGTCTCCAGGCTTGTGAGTAAACATCTTATCCTGAAGTTATTTCCCCAACCTGTAAATCTTTATTTTAGGAAAACATAATTATTTATTGAGAAAGAGAAAAGGAAAGAGAGAGAGATATCCATGGTGCATGGAGGGAGATCAGAGGACAACTTTTCTCAGTCAGTTTTCTCCTTGCACCATGTGGCCTTCTGGAGATTTTTTTTGCCAGGTTTGTGAACAGACACTTTACATGCTGACTTATCTTGGTAATCTATAAATCCATTAGTTTAATATTTAATTTTTACTTGAGAAAAAGGGAGAGGGAGAAAGAGAGAGAGAGAGATACATGCATACTATAGCACATGGGTGGATGTTAGAGAATAATTTTAGGAAGTCAGTTCTCTCCTTGCATTTGGGGAGTAAACTCACATCTCCAGGTTTGTGAGTAGTCTCCTTGCCCACTGCACTATTTTCCTGGATTATATATTATTTAACATTTATTTATGATTTATTTATTTATTTAAGGGTGTAGTGGGAAAGAAGAGAATAAGAAGCCGGAGCCGCGCGGGGGCCGAGGGACGAGGAGGACCTCCCCTTGCGCCCAGGCCCCGCCCCAGCTGCCCTCGGGTTAAATAGCTCCAAGCCGTCGCCCCCATCCCCCCTTTTGCACCCCACCCTGCTCTGCCGGTCGGGATGCGCACGCGCGGTCCAGCCGGGCCTCAACCCCGCGCCCTAGCTGGTGAGTACACCCCCCCCCACGCACCGCCCACCAGAACCCCAGGTCGGCCCACAGGGACCCAGCTCCGACTCCCACCATCCAGCCGGAGCCGCGCGCGGGGCCGAGGGACGAGGAGGACCTCCCCTTGCGCCCGGGCCCCGACCCAGCTGCCCTCGGGTTAAATAGCTCCATGCCGTCGCCCCTATTCCCCCTTTGCACCCCACCCCGCTCCACCGGGCCGGAAGCGCCTCACCCCACGACCTAGGTAAGTCTCCGCCCGCCCCGCCCACCAGGACCCCAGGCCAAATAATTCAGTTTAGTGAAATTGAGAGATCTTAAGAGTTAAAATGACAATGCCAAAGTCAAAGTGCAAATCCATGAGAAGCAACAATCAAGTAAACAAATTTCCCACTGAAGAAATTAATCCCATAATGTTAGACTCCAACAAGAACAAACCCACGGAAAAAGGCCAAGAAAGCCCCACCCAGGATAAAGACTTTCAAAATATGATCATTACCATGTTCAATACTATGAAAGAGGAAATCAGGGAGGAATTACATAATCGAATCAATCGCTTTGAAGAGGAACACAACAGACATCTGGAGGAGTTGAGAAAAACAGTGCAAGAAACAGAAAGTGGCATAGAGCAGTTAAAACAAACTCAAGCAGAGTTTAAAACTGAGCTACAAGACATCTTCAACCCAGAACGCCACAGAGAGTCTTATCAACAGAATTAACGAAGCAGAAAACAGAATTTCAGACCTTGAAGATAAAGTGGGAGTACTAACCAGCTCAATGGAAGAGGTTGTTAAAGCCAAAAAGATACTTGAGAGAAATATCCAAGAGATATGGGACACCCTGAAGAAGCCTAACACGCGTATTCATGGAATACCAGAGCAAGAATCTCAAAATACCACCCCTGAGGAAATTTTTCAAACGATCATCAAGGAAAACTTTCCTCATCTAAAAAAAGAGAGGCCCATCCATATACAAGAGGCATTCCATACCCCAAACAGATACAACCAAAATAGAAGCACACCGCGGCAAATAATAGTTAAAGCACTCCACATTCAAGATAAAGAACTGGTGCTGAGAGCTTCATGGGAGAAAAAACAAGTCACTTTTAAAGGTAAACCTATTAAAATAACAAATGACTTCTCAGTCGAAACAGTAAAAGCAAGAAGAGCTTGGAGAGACATACTTCAAGTATTGAATGAGCAAAAATGTCAACCCAGGCTGATTTACCCTGCAAAACTATCAGTCATGATCGAGGGAGAAAGAAAAATTTTCCAGCACAAAGACAACTTTAAGGGATACATGTCCACCAAACCAGGCCTTCAAAAAATGCTAGAAATGATACTCAAGCGTGAAGAAAAAAACAGGCATATCCAGGAGAACAGAAGGCAAGTATAACATCATTAAAAACGAAGCAATATACTTATAAAAGCTACTAAACATAATAAATGTCTGGAATTAACAATAGTTTCTCCATTATAACACTAAATGTTAATGGACTTAATTCACCGATCAAGAGACACAGATTACAAACTTGGATTAAAAATCACAATCCATCAATCTGCTGCCTGCAGGAAACCCATCTCACCACAAAAGATAGGCACGCTCTAAAAATAAAAGGCTGGTCAACAATTCTACAAGCAAATGGAAGCAGAAAACAGGCAGGGGTAGCCATTATGCTATCAGACAAAGTGGATTTCAAACCAAAGAAAATTATAAGAGACACGGATGGATACTACATTTTAGTCACAGGTACAATTCACCAGGAAGACTTCACAATACTGAACATATATGCACCCAATACGGGCCCCTCCACATTCATTAAGAAAACCCTACAGCGTCTAAAGCAAGAAATCAATCCCCAAACGATAATTCTTGGGGACTTCAACACCGCCCTCTCTACATGGGATAGATCAACAGGTCAAAAGCTTAACAGACACACTTTGGAACTTAATCAAACCCTGAAAGAAATGGACCTTACAGATCTCTATCGAACTTTTCACCCACACACCAAAGAATACACATTTTTCTCAGCAGCACACGGAACTTTCTCCAAAATAGATCACATATTGGGCCACAAAATGAATCTACACATATACAAGAAAGTTGAAATTCTAACCTGTGCCCTATCAGACCATCACGGCCTAAAGCTGGACATCCACAACACATCAAACAAGAGAAAATACACTAACTCCTGGAAACTTAACACTATGATGCTGAATGAGAACTGGATTCAGGAAGAAATTAAAAAGGAAATTCAAGATTTCCTGAAAGTGAATGATAACGAAAATACAACTTACCAAAATCTCTGGGACACAATGAAAGCTGTTCTAAAAGGTAAGTTCATAGCTCTTAATGCCTACGTCAAAAAAATGGAATCATCAGAAATAAACAACTTAACAATGCAGCTTAAAGCTTTAGAGAAACTAGAGCAATCTGATCCCAAAAGTAGTAGAAGAGAGGAGATTAGCAAAATAAGGGGAGAAATATCTGAACTCGAGATTAAGAAAACGATAGAAAAAATCAACCAGTCAAAAAGCTGGTTCTTTGAAAAAATCAATAAGATTGATACACCCCTAGCTAAACTAACCAAAAGCAAGAGAGAGAAAACCCAAATTAACAAAATTAGAAATGAACATGGAGTTATCACTACTGATACCCAAGAAATCCAGAGAATTATAACATCGTATTTCAAAAACTTATACTCTGTGAAGTTTGACAACACAAAAGAGATGGATGAATTTCTAAGTAAACACAACTTACCTAAATTGAATCAGGAAGTTGTGAATTATTTAAATAGTCCTATAACATATAAGGAAATTGAGGAAGTAATCTTGAATCTTCCCACCAAAAAATGTCCTGGACCAGATGGATTCAGCACAGAGTTCTACCAGACATTTAAGGAGTTAATAACACCAATACTCCTTAAACTGTTCCATCAAATAGCAAAGGAAGGAACACTACCAAATTCCTTCTATGAAGCTAATATCGTTTTAATCCCAAAACCTAAAAAAGATTCGCTTAAAAAAGAAAACTATAGGCCGATCTCCCTGATGAACACAGACGCAAAGATTCTCAACAAAGTCTTAGAAAAACGGATTCAAAAACATATTAAAAAGATCATTCATGGGGACCAAGTAGGCTTCATCCCCGGCACGCAAGGTTGGTTCAACATACGCAAATCAATAAATGTAATTCATCATGTAAACCAGTCCAAAGTCCAAGACCACATGATACTCTCGATAGATGCAGAAAAAGCTTTTGACAAGATCCAACAGCCTTTTATGATCAAAACGCTAGAGACAGTAGGAATGGAAGGAACCTTTATCAATATAATAAAAGCTATATACAACAAGCCCACAGCAAGGATTATGCTCAATGGGGAACAACTGGAAGCATTCCCACTTTGATCAGGAACTAGACAAGGCTGTCTACTCTCACCACTTCTATTCAATATTGTACTTGAAGTGTTAGCTGAAGCCATAAGACAAGAAAGGGACATAAGAGGGATTCAAATCGGCAAGGAAGAAGTCAAGCTATCCCTATTTGCAGATGACATGATCTTATACCTGAGTGATCCCAAAAACTCCACCAGGAAGCGCCTGGAACTAATTGAGAAGTTCAGCAGGGTGGCAGGATACAAAATAAATGTGCAAAAATCAGAGGCCTTCCTATATGCCCAGAATGAAAGAAGTGAAAAAGCCTTGAGAGAAACAATACCATTTATTATAGCCCCTAAAAAAATGAAATACCTTGGTATAAACCTAACTTAGGAGGTAAAAGACCTTTACAATGAAAACTTTAAAACCCTAAAGAAAGAAATAGCAGAAGACACCAGAAGGTGGAAAGACCTCCCTTGTTCCTGGATTGGCAGAATCAACATCGTGAAAATGACCATCCTACCAAAGGCAATATACAGATTCAATGCTATACCAATCAAAATCCCAAAGCAATTCTTCAAAGAAGTTGACCAAACAATCTCAAAGTTCATATGGAGGCACAAAAGACCCAGGATACCAAAAACAATCCTGAGTAACAAAAACACAGCTGGAGGTATAACCATACCAAACCTTAGTCTATACTACAAATCCATAGTTGTAAAGACAGCCTGGTACTGGCTCCAAAATAGACACACAGATCAATAGATAAGGATTGAAGACCCAGATATAAGCCCACAAAGTTACAGCCATTTGGTCTTTGACAAAGGGGCCCAAAGAATCCAATGGAAAAAGAACAGCATCTTCAACAAATGGTGCTGGCAAAACTGGATCTCCACATGCAGAAGATTAAAGCTGGACCCGTACTTGTCACCATGTACAAGACTTAATTCCAAATGGATCAAGGACCTTGATATCAGGCCAGAGACTATAAAAACCATAGTTGAAAGGATAGGAAACTCCCTCGAGCTGATTGGGCTAGACCAACAGTTCCTAAACAGACATCCAATGGCACAGTCACTGCTACCAACTCTCAACAGTTGGGATCTTGTGAAATTAAAGAGCTTCTGTTCAGATAAAGAGATTGTAACGCGAGCTCAAAGGCAACCCACAGAATGGGAGAAAATCTTCACTAACCACATATCTGATAGAGCTCTATTGTCCAGAGTGCACAAAGAACTTAGAAAACTAAACACCAAGGAAACCAATGGCCCAATTAAAAAATGGGCCCTGGAACTTAAAAGAAACTTTACCAGGGATGAAATTAAAATGTCTAACAAATATCTTAAAAAATGCTCCACTTCCTTAGCCATCAGGGAAATGCAAATCAAAACTTCCCTGAGATATCATCTCACCCCGGTCAGGATGGCAAAAATCCACAATACTAACAACGACAAATGCTGGAGAGGATGTGGAGAGAGGAACTCTCCTACATTGCTGGTGGGAATGCAGGCTCATACAGCCACTCTGGCGAGCCGTCTGGAGATTCTTAAAGAAATTAAAGATTGAAATGCCATATGACCCTGCTATTCCACTTTTGGGAATAACCCCCCATACAGCAGAGGTTCACCTCGATAGCACAAGCACAACCATGTTCATAGCAGCACTGTTTACAATAGCAAAGTCATGGAATCAGCCCAAATGTCCAACAGTTGACGAGTGGATAAGGAAACAGTGGTACATCTATACAATGGAGTACTACTCAGCCATCAAAAATGATGAATTACTGGAATTTGCCGGGAAATGGATGTCATTAGAAACAATTATATTAAGTGAAGTATCCCAGACCCAGAAAATTAAGCGCCGTATGTACTCCCTAATAGGTGGCTCCTAGTACCAAACCCACCCAGCCCACCTAGAGACAGTAATTGCAAGGATTATGAACAGGAGGGATGGGGTAGGAGGGCCACACCAGAAACAAGGAGAGAAGGGACCATGTTACAGCAGGGAAAATAGGCCTCCACCAAGGACCCAAATAAGTAATGAGACATCTGATTAAGTTCACAGACTTTTGTTCCTGATCATTTACTACTGAGGGGGAGTGATCTCACCAGAAGAGGAGGGCATATAGTCTGGCAGATAAAAAGTAACCATTTTGCAAATGGGTGATAGACCCCTCCCTCACTGTGGTTTCCCACTTTTATTACATCTACCTTTGAATGTGCTTTTATCACAAGACTCTAACAGCTTTTTGTCTCTGGCCAGGGGGTAACATACAATGCCCACCAGGATGGAGTGAAGGGCATTGCAGGAGCAGCAAAACTGCAAAAGAAAATCAACAAACCACAATCCAGAACTTCAGAGACTCTATATCAACCACCTAGAACTAGGCCAGCTTAGTCTCTCCCCATCTTGAAGCTCAGGGAAATTTGCGGAAGAGGGGGCGGTAAGAGTGTAAGAGCATAAGGATGGGAGGAGCAATGATATATAAGATACTCTATACTAGTTAGGGCTGAAGCAATCATAATTGGACTTTGCATGCCCTGCGCATTGTCCAACACACTGTTGACCTCACAAAGTCTAGCATCTGCTAAAGGCACCAAGATCCTTGGAGGCAAAGGATTGGCAGCCACAGCAGTGTTCCTATACCTAAGGGGAACACGGGAAAGGGTTCGGGAAAGGCCACTGGGTCCTTGTACGTCATTGGAGAGGAGGGCCCAGAGGAAAATCGGACATGCACAAGAAAGGACTCTCTGGGAATTGGGGTGGGAGGCACTGGGGGATGGGGAGGGAGAGGGGTGGGGAGGGAGAGCAGGGGGTACGGGGGGAGGAGGAGGAAGGGAGGGAACTGGTGTACCTAATAAGTTTGTATGAGCTGAAATAAAAAAAAAAAGAAGAGAATAAGAGTAAGAGCACATGCATACATGGCATGGTGCATAGGTGGATACCAAAGATAACATTTGAATATCAATTCTTTCCTTTCCATCATGTGAGTTTCTTGGACTTGAACTCAGATTTCCAAGTTTGTTGGCAAGTACCCTACCCACTGAGCTATCTCGCCAGCCCCCAAAAGGAATCTTTGCAATTGTTTAGGACCCTGACCAATATAGCAACTGGCGTTGAGTGAAATTGTAAGACAGCCTTGGTAGAAACAAGAACTTGGACCAACGTGCAACTGGATGGTAGCATGTGAGAAGGCATCTCTTACAAGAGCACAGGCTTGCTGTCACTACTACAAGGGAATAATGAAGCTGTCATCTCAGTCTCAAAATCCAGGTGAGATGCCCACCAGGACTGAGACTTGGAGACAATGACAGTCATGATTGCTTTACGGAGAGTGTCCATGTGAATACAAGCAGGCTGCTTCTAATGGCTGAGCCTCTGTCTCTGCCCAGCATAAAAGAACTGACACCATTCATGAAGTATCATTTACTCAAGATGGATCTTCTCCTGGGCAACTGCAGTATGGGATCAGAAGCTGATGAGATTCAGATTTATGGAGAAGTTAGATACTTAAATGCAAGCATCTACAATCAATGCAATATAGTCCCAATTGACAAAAGCAGAAATGTGGAAACTAGTGAGATATCTGGGAAATATTAGATGCACCCATGATCAAAGTAACCCTGTTGTGAAGTTATGGAAATGGCCAGTGGGCAAAGCATTTGCTGTGCAGGAGTGAGGACCTAAGTTCAAATCCCAGGAATCCAAGTCAGCTCAGATGTAGTAGTGCACATCTGCCCCTATGAAGTGATGGGAGGCAGAGAAAAGGGAACCTCAGAAGCTCTTGGCCTAGCTATCTTGGTTTACACAGCAGCAAGACACTGTCTCCAACCTGATGGGAGGCTAGAACACTCACCTCTGACCTCCCATGTATGCTATATGTGTGCATTGGTTCTCATACACATACACATGCACACGCATGACTAAAAAAGTTAGTTTTTTTAAAATTTTTTAATTTATTTATTATTTATTCAATTGTGCATGTGTGTGCGTGTGTGTGTGTGTGTGTGTGTGTGTGTGTGTGTGTGTAGAACCACGGGCGAACTCGGTAACCACTATGGACGCCTCCACCTCCTCCTTGTTTACTCTGCCCTGGGATTCACAGGCTCCTCCCTACCAGGACCGGAAACGCAGGCCGCCCCCGCTTCCGCCGGGCATCTATACGTGGGGTTAGGATCCGAACTCAGGACCTTCCGCCTGCAAGGCAGAGGCTTAACCCCTGAGCCACCTCTCCAGCCCCCCAAAAGTTACAGTTTTTATTTGCAATGTTCTCCCCAAAAGCCTATCTGCTGAAGACTTGTTCCCCCAATCTGTTATTGGGAAAGAGGCAGTGATCTATATAAAGTGGGGCCTAGTCAGCCTAATCTTTCCCCATCCAGAAGCTCAGGGAAATTTGCGGAAGAGGGGGCGGTAAGATTGTAAGAGCACAAGGATGGGAGGAGCAATGATATGCAAGATACTCCACACAAGTTAGGGCCGAAGCAATCATAATTGGACTTTGCATGCCCTGCACAATGTCCAACACACTATTGACCCCTCAAATTCTAGCATTTGCTAAAGGCACGAAGATTCTTGGAGGCAAGGGATTGACAGCCACAGTAGTGTTCCTATGCTTAAGAGGAACACAGGAAAGGGTTCTGGGAAATGCCACTGGATCCTTGCACCTCATGGGAGAGGAGGACCCAGAGGGGAGTCTGGCATGCACATTAAAGGATGCTCCAGGGATGGGAGGAGGAGGCACTCGGAGGTAGGGAGGGAGGGGGGAGGGGAGGGGGGCATAGAGCGGTAGGAGGTTGGAGGGAGGGAGGGGACCTGTGTACCTGTTAAAGTTGCATGAGTAGAAACAAACAAACAAACAAACAAACTTGCAGTTGAACTACTGGCAAAAAAAAAAGTGGGCCCTGGTGAATAGAAATGAGGTCAATGGAACCGTGTCCTTAAAAGGGATAGCAGGATCCATCCCCTTCCTCTTTTTATTTTGTGACCACTGTGACCGGGAGAGACCTTCTTGGCAATGTGCTTACCCCATGATCACTTGCCACTGGAAGCCTAAAGTAACCATGGACCAATACCTCGTTCATCCCATACTGTGGTGTGCACTGCTAAGCCACCCTCCTTCCATGCAACATGCAAAATGTCTCAAATGCTTCCGAAGCAAATCTTTTTTCCTTTTATGTTGACTCTCTCGAATCCTCAGTCACAGCAATGGAAACCTGTAACTTTCTCCCACTAGGCCAACTTTTGCTGTAAGTAGCTCAAGATATGATTGTTGGGAGGCAGCCAACCTTGTACCAAGAGGAACTATTACTGAACTAGTTTAGGTAAAAGAAAAAAAAAAAGAATGTCATCTGATTTTCAAACAAGATGTCCATAAACAGCATTTTTCCTTGATGCCTCTAAACCCTGACCAGTTAGCATCCTCCACGCTCTCCAGAGTCATGCCTATCCTAGTTCTAAATGATATACGCTTATTTCCCTCCAGTTGTTTGCTTGATGCTAGCAGGCTGACTTTCACTTTGTAGCGCCTTCCCAACTCTGCAGCACATTCACACTCTGACCTATAGTAAGTCATAAAGGAATGGAAGGAATTAAAAGAGACTCGTGATAAGCCATCCCTGCTGAGAGCAGAGACAGGGAAATTTACATCCCAACCTCTTACTCCCTAGCATAGTTCTAGAAACTGCTCTCTCTGTATTTATTGGCAGCTTAACCAAACCCATGTTATCAATAAATGGTATGGGGATTCTGTCTTCAGAAAATTGGCACATAAAAAATTCTGTTCTTGTGTTTTCAACTAAATGTCAAAAGTGTTACATGAAGGGTTTCTACAATCCCATTTCTGAGTTTGCCAAGGTGTCTATCAAGTCTGCTTCTAAGTGAGAAGTTAGACAAGCTACATGTTCTTAGGCACAGTCTAAGGAAATATAAAGTCAGAAACAAGGCTGTCTTAAACAAAGAGTCTCCGCTGGCCAGGGGTCTATCCTGAGGAGAAAATCCTGCTGTCTTCATGAAAAGGGAGAGACTCATCCATGAATTCATAAAACCCCAGTCACAATGCTTGAATGACTTTGTAACAACCCCTTTAAGTAGCTGTCAGCAGAATCATTGCATTCAACAAACATTTACTTTGAGTTCTTACGAGATAAACCTTGTGGAGCATCTGAAGGTGATCCTGTGGACTGGGGCTTTTCATCCTAGGATAGTTCCAAGGATCAAGTAGGTAATGGAAGAACATGAAGTCTTGGTGTAAGGGGAATGATAAGACCATTGGACATTTTAGAGACCAAGAGATGGTGTAAAATAGGGACCCCTGAGAAATCTCATCCCTTTTCCAGCAAAATGGTCACCATTCTGCTAGCTAGTGATTTCCATGAAGGAACAAATCTGCTTAACGCCAGATTTTCCAAGAAAATACAGAAACATGGGGTTTTTTTTAAATTCCAAATGCCTCTATTTTTAAATACTTTCCTCTTTTTAAACTTTGTCCTTGTGTAGCACTATAAAACAAAAACAATATATATTCACTCCTTGGGCCTCTAGCATAGGCTTATATACTTGTTAGCCTTCTGTTACTATAATGAAATACCTGAAGCAACTGACTTATAAAAGTCAAAAGTTTATTTTGGCTCATGGTTCTTAAGTTCCATCCAAGATTGAGTGACTTCATAATTTTGGGACTCTTATGGACATGAGCTAGAAAAAAAAGGAAAGGAAAAGAAGAGATGGGATCCCATAAGAGTCCCATTGTGTATAGTTTTTTTATGGCCTAAAGCCCAGAGGGTCCATGATCTCCCAGTAGTGTAGCCTAGATCCCTGTAACAGGCTTTAATACATGAGCCTGTCAGGACATTCAACACTCAAATTCTGTAGGCCGAGCCTCAAATTTGTACTTCATGTTCAAAGATTTAGAGGGAACATTTCATTTTAGCACACCCAAGAACTTTAGATGCACATGTTCACCTCCACATAGCTCTTGTGGAAACACAGAGCCAGAAGGAGCCTTGGGATTCACCAAGTCGAACTTCCTAGTTGCACAGGGTGGAGTCTAGATTCAGGAAGAAGAAGAGATCTTGTGTTATTTCTAGATTAATGTTCTGGCTTTGTGATGGCTCTTTATTGAGCCCACCAAAATGTTTACCACGTTGCCACAGTATGCCTGCATGCTGCCAATAAATTCATGATCAAAATGGCCTAAGGGAGAACGAAAGATTTTATTACTAATGCCAGGGACCAAGGGAACTGGTCAAACTATATCCAGTTCTGAGAAAAGGACCATCCTCACTTGTCAGACCAACATGTCTGACCAAGTATATCAAAGAAAGTCAACTTACTGAATCATCTCCTTCCCTCTTATCTACCTGCCCAGTGAAAAGTCCCACCTGCCATGGGCTGGGCCTTTCCCATCAATTAGACAATCTCCTGTAGGCCTGCTTAGGACTTAGCTACTAATTCTTTACAACTGTGCCCAGAGATTGAGTCTTCGGTTGTCAAACTGACACCTGTAGCTAACTATCATGCATGTATTGTGAAGGAGCTGAGATGAAGGGGAGGAAGACTATGGAGATGTTAGTCATCCCTTCCCCCACAAGGGTTTAAGGCAAGTTAACTTTGGTATTTGAATTTAGGAATCAAGGAAGTCATCTTGCCTATCCTCTGCTCCCAAGGAGCCTCGCCTCTGTTTTACATTCTGTAGAGGTTTCTGAAGGCAAGAGAAGACATTTTGGCCACCAGACCACTACTCTTTGTTCATCTGGACAGTTTTTACCTTAGTATAATGGTTACTCTTAACTATTGCTGTAAGAGAGCATTCAAAGTCAAACGACTTAAGAGGGAAAAGGAGACTTATTCAACTTACAGTTTCAGAGGGGAGAAACAGACTTTCATGGTGGAGGTGACATGGCTGGTGGCTGAAGCTGGAGGCAGGCTAAGTTACAGCAGACATCCAGTAGGCTAGTGGGTAACGACTGAAGGCTGGAGGATTCTGGGAGAGTCTCTCTTCTTCCAAGTCTCCTGTTCTATGGTTCCTTTTATCTGGTCTACTACTGGGAGATTTCAATTGTATCTAGGGCTGGTCTTTGCATTGTAACTGTATTGATCAAAATAATCTCTTCAGGTCGTCTAGGCTGGTCTTAGTTAATGCCAGGTGTGTCAAGTTGACACCCAGCATTAACTCTCACACTTAGTATCATGTATGTCTTAAACTTTTGTTATGATGCTACAAACAAAATTCACCATGTACAAAATTTGAACAATGACGATTTAAAAAATGCTGCTGTTACAAGTGTCAGTAATCCCCAATACTCTGAAGGCCAAGGCAGGAGGATGTGGCCTGATGAGAATATACAGTGAGACCCCATCTCATAAAAAAGAAAACAGAAAGGTAAAAAAATTCGAAATTATATTTGTATTTTATAATATTCAATTATGTACACATAACTATGGCTTTAATATTCAACAAAACAATATTTACATATGAATATGTTATAATTTTAAAAGCTGCAATAACCCTGTAATACTCTTTGTTGAATTACTTTTCACTTTACTATGAATAGTTTTAGGTTTTAATTATCCTTTTTATAAGATCGCAATACTATACGACACAAGTATAGTTTATTTCGGTAGTTTCTTGGGGAACGGGTTCAAACTGCTGAACAAGAAAGTTTCTCGTGATTTAGTTCACGAGTCTGGACTCCTTTCCTGAAGAACAGAGCTGCATTTGATTTCCCTCAAAGCCAGGTGACGGTGACACCGTCGTATAGCCATGAAGAGATGTAGATCAAGGCGACTTCCTTAGAAACTTACCAAGGCATTTTCCAAATCTGTTTGTCAGCCTCTTCAAGACCCTTGGCCTAAACTGTCACAATGTGAACGGGGAAAACGGTCTTCAGGTCAGGGGCATTTGCCTGGAACTGTGGGCAGCAGTAACCACCCAAAGACATCAGGGGATGTCACAATGACATCAACAGGGCATCATGGAATCAAGCAAGGCACTGCGAGCCCCAAGTCCGGCCAGGTTAGTGACCCTTCCCCTGGCTACATCTGCTGCCATGGGGACTGCCAGGCTGCCCGGCCTGGTCTGCAGTGCCTCTCCTGTTCTGGCCAGAGCTGTCAGTCAGCACTGTCCAGGGTCTTGTACAGAATTGTGCACCTGGCATTGCCTCCTGTCCTGTGCAGAGCTGGCCACCTTCTCTGTTTTTGGTCCAAGGTATGACAAATAACTTCTCCAGAGGTAACTGGCTCATTCCCAGGCATAACCCACACAGAGCCATACAGAAAGGTTGTCCCTTCGTTCCAGCACAAGACACTGATACAATACAGTGGATGTATCACACACACACACACACACACACACACACACACACACACACACACACTGTCCTCTTACCCAGATCCTCCCCCCTCGTCCTTCCCCCTCAGGTCACCCCCCCCCCCATCTCCTTCCCTCATGTCCTCTCCCTCAGGTCCTCCCCATGGTTTACTCCCCGTGGTTTCTTCCAGAAGGACACTTAATCATTACACTCTTCTTGCCCTGCCCCCACCCCAACTGCAGAAGCTATTTTTAAATCGCCTTAGCAACCAGAAGACACACTGGGTTCCCGTGATGCCACAGTCACCAGAGGCTGGGCTAGTGCGGCAGGACCGTCCAGTGAGGAGGTACAGCCTGTCTGTCCTTCCTGGCAGGAGGGTGTCTTCCCAGTACTGAGGTACACAGAGACCCGACTCCATATCCTACTCCTGTCTTTGCTCCTAACTTGGCTGTGGCTAGACATGTTTCTAAGAAAACCCTCAGAGTTAGCTCCCCGGACAAGTGGTGACAGATGACCAGAACCAGCCTCTCGTGCAGGAGCCCGCAGAGCAGGGACAGGTAGGTTCTGTGGACCACCGGCAGGCAGTAGGTAGAGGCATGGGGACTCTAGACCATGTGAGCTAAGCAGCGAGACCCACTTAAAACCAGCCCACTTCTCGCTACCGCTACCGTTGTGGGAAAGCAGCTCCTCTAAAAAGTAGTCCTCAAGGATCCCCTCCCCCGGGTCCCCGAGTGCTTACTTGCTGCTTTGAGGCTCCCCTTTTGCAAGGGCCCCTCTGCTTAACTTGCTACCTGTGATATCCTGGTATCCTGGGAAGTTAAGGCTCCCTTCCGCCCATATTCTACAAGTTCCCGCACTGTCCAAGCCTGGAGACACGTCTCTGAGGACACAGGTGACAGCAACCATGGCCTACAGTGTGGCATCTACAGGCGGCCTGAGCCCAGGAAAAACGGATCAAAGCGAGCCTTCTTCACTAACAGAGCGCTGCAGAAGCCTGTTGGTAGAAAGTTAGTCCTCTGGGGCCCTGTGAGTGTCTTCATTTCCCCGTGTGTGTGTGTGTGTGTGTGTGTGTGTGTGTGTGTGTGTGTGTGGAGACCCAAGAGCAGCATCAGCAATCATCCTGGGTTGCTCTGCTTTCTTATTGCTTCGCTCTGGGATTTCCCAGGCTCTGCTTTTCAGGACCAGAATTGCAGGCTGCTGCCTATTTGCCTGGCATTTTTTATGTGGGATCTGGGGATGCAGATCCTTTTGTATGTGGGCCAACAGCTTTAACTCCTGAACCATGTCTCCAGCCTTATGCTTTTCCCTTCTAAAAGGGAAGTACCTCTCCCTTCTAAGAGGGCATCCCCTCTAGCCAAAAGCACTCACGGCTCCTTAGAGCAGGAGAGTTACCACAGAGCTCAGAAAGGAGAATGGGAGACTCCACCACAGTAAATCGTTTGCTTTTCAGTCTGCCATAGGGCCTCCCTCTGCATCCTTTGGCTGTGACATCAAATCTGTAAGCACAGCACCTGAGTTCTATGAGAATAAAACCTGAATTATACGGCCACCCTCCTGCAGCACTCCAAGGCGCACTTTGTAAAGGTAACAAACTCTGCCAGCCAAGGGGTTGTGCTCATGTGGAACCCTTAGTGGCGTTTACTCTTTAAAGGACTTAAATGTTCTTTTTGTGTTTTTATGTGACTATATCTGGAACCATTCCCTCAAACTCCCTTATATGTCCCTCGCCTGAGTCAAATTCTCTCTTATTTTGGTCAAAGCACCGTTGACACGGAGGTGCGTAAGACTCAGGGTTCAGGACCTTGGCAGAAAATGCATTTGTGGTTTGGGTTAATTTTCTCTTTTTCTATTTTAATCCTCTAGCATATTTACAAGGAACTTTTCTCCTCTGGGGCTGCTGTTCCGCCTCAGCTGTGAGCTGCTTTCCTCGCTCTTCTCCCGGAGGCAGGAACCAGAGAGTGCTTGTCTTCAGGCCGGGAGCCAAGATTCCTCAGCACCGAGAGACTGGCAACACATATCCGTCCCAGGCCACCTTGGGCTGCCTCTCCTCTGTGACTGCACAGTCTTCCTCTCCTAAGCTACTTCCACAGTCTTCTGGCCTGGTTACCTGTGTTACTGAAAGCCCACGACCTGAGAAAAGAGAGGGTAATGCACCTATGTCACCATCAGCCCAGTACTGAGGTCCTGGCTATCAGCATGGCCACTGCAGACCACAGAAGGTCCTTCAAGCTCAGGCCTTCACTCTAGTGCCAGACAGGACAGAGGTGGGGGGGCAAAGGGGTTCAGTGGAGGACCTGGAGCTAGTGCTACTTCTGTTGGTTCTAGCACCGATTCTTTTCCAATGAGCACAGAAATATCCTAATATTTTCAACAAGTTGGCACCTTTGTCTCTGTGTGTAAACCGTTGAATGTTGCCCTGTGAAACAAAGCACAAAATCCATATTAAAAATCCCATTATCGAGAACAAAGACGATTTGCTGGGTTTATGCGGACTGGGAGCAAGTTAAGTGTCTTGCATGTTTCTCCTCCAAAGAGGTGTGGAGCCAGTTGTGCTCTGCTGTTTTCACACTAGTCAGTGGCTCATCCCTGGATCTCTGTAGCTTGAGCTTGGATCATAACAAGTCCTGCTCCGTCTTCCTTCTCTTTGCGCACACAAACAGCCGACCCAGGCTTAGCATAACTGAGAACAAATCAGTCAAAGAGGATCTGGATCTGCCATAGGTAGTCCATCCACTCATCAAGGATGAAAACAGATGCAAATGCACATTGATTTCATAAATGTTGGTTTTTAGGACAGGAAATTATACAGAGGTAGTTCACAGGACAGTTTTGTGCTTGCATCTGACCACAGAAGTCATAGAGGAATATGGCAGCTAAGATTTAGTTTGACATCCTTCTACAGCACCCTAGTCGAGTGCTGTCCATCTACCCATTCCTTCAGTTCATTTTGATTTCTGACAATTTATGAGTACAATTGGACTAATCCCAGTAACCTTGGGTTCTCTCTCCCCACGTACATGTACAAAAGAGCACTTGAGTGTGCGTGCCTGTGGAGGCCAAGGATGACATCAGGAATCATCCTAGATTGCTCTATCGCCTTATTGCTTTGCTCTTGGGTGTCCCAGACTCTGCCTTCCAGGGCCAGAATTACAGGTCACCTCCATATCTACCTCACATTTTTACATGGGATCTGGGAATTCACTCTTCAGTCCTTCTGCTTTTGAGGCAAAAGTTTTAACCCTGAGCCATCTCTCCAGCCCCCTTGGGTTATCTTTGCTATAAGCTTCAAGAGATTATGTAACAAACTTGCATCTAATGTATTCTAGTTGTCGTGTAGGCTCATCATAGGGGGAGACCACTTAACAATATGAAGCATCTTGGACCTAATTCCCAGTACTGGAAGGAAAGAAAAAGCCAAAAACTTCTTGTCTGACACACAGAATCTCATCACTTCCAATTTTACTTCCGTTGAAAGCTACCTGAAGCATAACATCATTTTAGACTGTGATGAGTTTATAATAATTCTCTCGTGTGCATGTTCAAATAATTTAAACCTTTAGGCAGGGTCAAGAGGAGAGTAGCAGGGATGCCCTCCTAATGAGAAGCACATGGAAAGCCCCCTTTCTCCAGAGAGGCAGTCAGGGCCGCTGCTACATGAGGACCATCTCAAGATGGTTCATTCTGTGAAGAGGTTGGCATGGAAAGAGACAAGCTCCAGAAGTTGCTTCCTCCACATGTAAACTTTAGTTTTAATGGACTGGAGCTACTTTAAAAAGTATGAGCTTTCTCAGAACTCAGCAGTAAAGTCGCAACTTTTTATGACCCAGTAGAATGGAAAAGGAGATTCGTTTGCTCTTGGCAGCCTGAGACCAAGATGGCAAATAGCCCCCCTGTGAAGTCATCCTGGCAACACGTGATCTCTTGAAGTCAGTGGATGGTTGGGTCTAGTAGCTCATCAGCAGATTCTTGTATATAATTGTTCAAATGAGCATTTTAATCTCTACTTGATGAGATATGAACCACTCTTCAGAATGTTAGTACTTTCAAAACTGAAGTTTCAAAACTGAAAGTTTCATATAGTTCATGTCAAGCTCTTTTTTATTTCTAGATTAAGTCTTTATAAAAAGAAAATACAGCTTCGCATGACTGGATTTCTACCCCCTACAAAAGTTCTTCAGTTTGGCAGTGTCTTCCTGACATTCAGCAACTTGGCTGGATGTTAAACAACTTGGGTCTGCCTCCCGGTTTCCTACTCTGGAGGCCCCGTGGCTTCTGTTACCAGAGGAGCATGCCTCAGTCCACATTCCACTCCGAATTGATGTGTGGCCAATTACTGGTTGCATTGGATTGGCACTCATAGATTGAAGATGATTCGTACCCATTTCATTCTTTTCTTCATGACACATAAAAATGTTAACGGTGTCCGAGCTCTTAATCGAATCTCTGCTGTGTCTAGTTAATCACCATGATACAAATGTCCTTTGTAAAAATGCATGCCTTTTGCTTCCTGTCTCCCCAAGTCCCAGGACACAATGGGAGAAAACTGAGTTGATACTGATGCGGGAGATGTAGCAAGCCACTTTTTTGGCTCTCACTATAGGGCTTTGAAAATATCAATACCTGCCCACTGATATCTGTTTCCTTGTATTCTTTACCTCTCAAATCATGTAGCATGTTCTATAAATCAACTTTGTGAGTGTATGTGTGTGTGTGTGTGTGTGTGTGTGTGTGTGTGTGTGTGTGTGTACTGAAAGACACCTGAGTGTGTGTGCCTGTGGAGGCCCAAGGGTGATTTGGGAATCATTCTAGATTCCTCCAGCTCCATAGTGCTTTGCTCTGGGATTTCCCAGGCCTCATCTCCCAGGGCCAGAAGCGCAGGCTGCATCATTTCTACCTGATGTTTTTCTGTAGGATTTGTAATCTGAACTCAGGGCTTCTGCTTGTGAGGCAAAGGCTTTAATCCCTGAGCCATCTCCCCAGCCCCTTCATGTCAACTTTACCTCCAGACTTTGCCCCTTTGACTTCTTTATGAAGCACTGACCCTATTTGTCAATGAGCTCAATGGCCCCCTCTCAGTCCAGCATCTAATAACTCACCTAATGCTAATAACCACCCACTGCTTCTCCATCTCAGTCTCAGATTTTAAAATTTTGCATTGTTTTTCCTGAGAGGAAGACAGAGAGAATCAGGTCCAAGCCCCTCACTTTGTAGATGTAGAGATGCAGCCCGGGATGCCACTGAGACTGGATTAAAGGGGCTGACTGGACTTTCTCACAGACCAGTGTTCTCCTCACCCTCCAGCATTCCAGTGTGCCAGTGTGCATTTCCAGCTGTCTGCCATTACAAAGAAATAGGAAAAAATTCTGCATGGCATCGGCATCTCTTCATGTCCTACAGTTTTCAAAGGGACGGGTTAGATGTCAGTTATCTCCACACAAGCCTGCTTCTATCTTCTTCCGGAGTGTTCCAACAGGCTCTTGCACAGTGATGAAATGATCCTGGTTCTATGTTCAGGCAGGCAGTGTGCAGGTCACTTCTCTGTGTCATAGTGCAGCCAGGTACTGGAGGTGTACAAATGCATGCATGGTGCATGTTTTTGCACAATCCTCATTCTTAATGAATATGTCAGGTGGCGGCACGTCATGGTGGAAGCACGTGTGGGAGCAAAATGGGCATACCTGCTCAGAATCAGAATGAGGACACTCGAGAACAGGCATGATGCTCCTAACATAGCCCTTTGGCAAGATGTAAGGAGCTGTACATGAACCACCTCACTCCCACAAAGACTTAAAAAGCTCCTCCCAGTACCCACCTCCCGAAAGCTTCACTGCCTCCCAACATAACCACCCCAGACACCAGATCTTTAATAACCAGAGTCCTTGAGAGATGCTCGGCTCACATTGAAACCATAGCAATTAGTACCTTGGACTACAGCAGGTCATTGAAAACGACTGAAATGCTAAATGACTGAAGGAACTATGAGGATGGGGTGGAGGGATAGTTACCAAGGAACCAGGTGGGGGTCATGTAACTGTAAAGCTGGGAACTGAGACAAGAGGATTGTCCTGAGTACTAGGCTAGTCTAGACTATATGGCAAGTGCCAGGTCAGCTATACTAAAGCTGTGCCTCAAAAAGGGGGGGATGTGGGGCGGGGAGCTGGAGAGATGGCTCAGGGGTTAAAACTCTGCCTTGTAAGCAGAACGTCCTGAGTTCAGACCCCAGGTCCCACAGCAGTGGCCTGTGAAAAGGAGATAGAAGCAATCCTGGATGATTCCCCAAGTCACCCTTGGTTCTCCACAGACACACACACACACACTAAACAAATTTAAAAAGTTTAAAAGGGGGGATAGGGCGAAAGTAAAGAAAGAAAAAAAAGAAAGGGAAAAGAAAAGGCAAAAAGAAAGAAAAGGGAACAGAAAGGGAAAGGAAAGAAAAGCTTCAGTGACTTATAGAAAATATCTACTATATGTGCTTAAATACAGAGTAAACCCATGCACAGATAACTTGAAATTATTTTGACATCAAACATCCAAATGCAAAAAAGAGACATGGCACATGCCTGCTATAGTAATAAAAATTTAACTAAAACCAGATATTGTATCTAAGTGTAAAACCTGAAGCATTCCTAGCATTTCTGTAAGAAAACTCTTAGGTTAGATGACGATCTCTTAGATTACACACTAATGTAATTATGAAAAGATAAAGGAATCCTTACTGGGCAAGCAAGATATCATGATTGAGAAGGTGGTTTTTCCAGGGTGGAGCTCATTCATTTCACTCCAGATGCGCCGACCCCTTTGATTTCCCCAAGTTCAGGAAACTTGACTGCATAATTGGTGGTAGTAAGGAGTTGCTTTTATTTTCTCTCCTGAAGAAAGATGATAAGTAAGACCTTTCAGAACTAAAGCATCCACTCTTCCACAGATTCCGTTAAAAGAATTAAACACAAGCCCAAGATGGGAGAAAACATTTGCCGACCTCGAGCTCTAGAATATATAAAGAACTCTCCAGATAATCATAATAAAACAAGGCCACAAATTTTACAAGTTGGCAGGAGATTTTTAACTTCTTGCTCAACAAAGAAGATTATGTGGGTGAGAAGTAAGCAAAAAACATGTCACCATCATCAACTATGAAAGAAATGCAGAAGAAATATATTTGAATAACCATGAATCTGGTCTACAAGTCTATCAAAATGGCCAACAGCAGCAGCAAATGCTGGAGGAGATGCAAAGCATGCTCAACTCTATATAGTCCTGGCGGAATGCAAAATGGCACAATTAGTTCTAAAAGCATTTACATTTTTAAATAAAGTTAAATATGCACTTATATGATTTAGGAAACTCAGACCTAGGTATAAATAATAACAGTAATGATATCATGTTTATACACTAAGCTACCACAGGATACTTACAACTGCATTATTTAAAATGGTCCAAAGTCTAGTGGCTAGAGAAACAACTCGGAGATAGAGAACATCCTCAACATGCATTAGGTCCCGGGCTCAATCTCTATCACTAACTGAAAAAAAAGGAAAAGAAAAAAGTCATAATTGCCTAAAGCTAGAGACAACCATCTTTATTTTATTTATTTATTTATTTTTAAACAACCACTTTAAATGCTAGTGAATGAAAAGGGTATGTGTGATGGCTCATGCCCTTGAGAGGTTGAAGCAAGAGGATTGCCAAGAGTTCAAGGCCAGCCTGGACTACAGGGTGAGACCCCCATCTCAAAACAAAACAGAAACTAGTGACTGGATAAGCAATGAAAACCATCTGTATCTTCGCTGAGATATTAGTTGTGCAACTGCATACATTCATCAGAATTCACACAACCATACAAAAAATGATTTGTACCTTACATAAATTTCACCATGGTCGTTTATCTTTTTTCTTTTGCCTCAGGCTTCCAGATTGTGATCTTCTTCAGGTATCATAAAACACGAACACCAGGACTGGGTGCAGGCCATGTCCACGTCACCTTGTCTCTCATCAGCCCCTGGTGAGAATTTTGCTGTGTGCCAGACTTATGGGTGAATCAAATATTGGTTAAATAATTATTACCCAGATTATTTGTTATTTGGATATAGCCTAATAGCCCAATGTTTACTGAGAATAAAATTTTAAAATTTCTGTACTATGCATTACATTTAGCTCACAATGATAGACTTGCAAAACTGCTATTCTATATTGACTGTGCACAAAATATATATAGCAGATAATTAGATAGATAGATAGATAGGTAGATAGATAGATAGATAGATAGACGGATAGACAGACAGACAGACAGACAGATAGATAGATAGATAGATAGATAGATAGATAGATAGATAGATAGATAGATAGATAGATAGATAGATAGACAGATAAAGTATCCTATATCTGGTGAGATTTTTAAATATAGTATGAATTTATGTTAATACAGGATAAGAAAAAGTATAAGTAATAGTAAAAGTATTGCTAATGTTTATATTGTTTTTAACATAAAAAACATTAAACATGTCTAAAAATTATGAAGTGAACCCAGTAAAACCACAAGATCAGTGTTTTGTTTATTCGGGTTCCTTTCATTGCCTTTTTTTTGGCATGTGTGTGTGTGTGTGTGCGTGCGTGTGTGTGTGTGTGTGTGTGTGTGTGTTTGTGCTTTGTATATGTATGTGCTTTATACCTAGGTCTGAGTTTCCTAAATCATATGATAAGTGCATATTTAACTTTATTTAAAAATGTAAATGCTTTTAGAACTAATTGTGCCATTTTGCATTCCGCCAGGACTATATAGAGTTGTATGTGTATATCAGAGGGCACTGTAGAGGTCCAAGGATGACATCAAGAATCATCCTGGACTGTTCTACACCCTATTGCTTTGCTCTGGGGTTTTCCAGACTCTGTCTTCCAGGACTGGAATTACAAGCTGCCACTATATCCACTTGGAATTTTGTATGTGTGATCTGGGGATCTGAAATCAGATCTTTTTTATTGTGAACCAAGGGTTTTAACCACTGAGCCATTTCCCCAGTCCTCTTCTATAACTTTTAACAAGATCATAAGTGTTTTTCCCTGTTTCCACAAAGAACACATACTGGTTATAGGAAATATATGAAACTAATTTGGACTTTGCATGCCCTGCGCAATGTCCAACACACTATTGATCTCACAAAGTCTAGCGTTTGCTAAAGGCACTAAGATCCTTGGCGGCAAGGGATTGACAGCCACAGTAGTGTTCCTATGCTTAAAGGAAACACAGGAAACTGTTCTGGGAAATGCCACTGGGTCCTTGCACCTCATCGGAGAGGAGGACCCAGAGGAGAGTTTGGCATGCTCATTAAAGGATGCTCTGGGGATGGGAGGGGGAGGCACTTGGGGATGGGGAGGAAAGGGGGAGGGAAGGGGGCCCAGGGGGGCGGGGGGTGGAAGGAGGGAAGGGACCGGTGTACCTGTTAAGTTTGTATGAGTGGAAATAAAAAAAAAAGAAGTTCAAAAAAAAAAAAGGAAATATATGAAACTAGAAGTACCTAAATATGACCACTTCAAGCATTTGCTGCACCAAGGACCCCTTCTTATGTATAGAAATAGTTTGGGACATTCTTTTACAAAGATGGGCTCATCCTACTTTATAGCAATGTCCTTCCACTTAATGATATTTCATTATCCCAGATTCTTCCCATCTGCACCCACTAAATGGGCCTGGCTGCAGAGGCTAATGTAACCGCTGCCATTGATTTGATAAGCAGCCCACAGACTGTCCTTCTCAGTGTAAGTTTTCTAGGCTAATGGAAGAAAAACACATAAGTGAGATAAACGCCCCTCCGAGTTTTCCCAGTGCGTCATCCAATCTCTCAGAGGCTTGTGGGCTACTGGAGCTTGGGGACAGAGCTCTTCCCTTTAGGGATCCCCAGCTTAGACTTATTTTTGTTAATAGTTCTGCCTCAAGAAACCCAGGAGCTGAAAGGGTCTAAGGTTTCTGAGCCACCCAGGGCAACTCAGGTGCATGAAGAACGCCATAGGCTCTTCCATAGACCAGCAGGGCACTTCCGTTATCCTCCTCAAATTCACTAGGCAGTTCCTTCGACGCAGCTAAATGCAGACCAGTGATGCTATTTATAAAGCTGCCACCCTCTAAAATAATCCAGGTTACAGACCTCCTGGTCCTCAGAGGTGACTGGTTCTGCCCCAGTTGCTATCTGTGTGACTATGGCAACCATCCAGCACCTGCGCCTCGGGATTCCTCACCTCCTATGGTTCAAGACAATACTGCTTGGGGGGGGGGGTTGGTGAGCAGGTCCCTAGAGCTGATTTATCCTCGCAGCTGGGTGCAGGGCACAATCGGAAACAAGTGGGCTTTGAGGAAATGACCCCTGGGCAGCCACTAGAATAGTTCAGTAATAGAACTAGTGCAGTGGTGGTCTAGGGGGTGGGGAGAGAGACTGCTGGGAGACATTTTCTTTCCAGGACAAAAGTTTAGAAATTACCTTTTAGAAAAGATGTGAGCTTGTAATCACAGCACTCAGGAAGCTGAGGCAGAGGGGTTGCCACACATTTGAGGTCAGTCTGGGCTACATAATGAATTCAAGGCTAACTTTGGCTACACAGTGAGACCCTGTTCTCAAAAAAAAAATGAGTGTAACATATGTTCCTTGAAGGAAATCTGATAATACATACATGTTGTTGAAGGTAGTTTCTCTTGCTGTAAGACAACATTGAGACTCAGTCAGAAAGAAAGAAGTGAATTACAGTTCAAGAGGTGGTATAGTCCATTAGATGAGAATCACACACTAAAAAGGCATAGCTGGAAGCAGAAGCAATGGTTTAGGTCACCACAGATATCATGACCTGCGCAATTACCAACATATCATTGAACCCCCAAAGTCTAGCATGGATCACAGGCACTAGGATCCTTAGAGGCAAGGGATTAACAGCCACAATAGTGTTCCTATACTAAAGAGGAACACAAAAAAGAGCTCTAGGCAATGCCACCGAGTCTTACACCTCATCTGAGAGGACCCAGAGGAAAGTTTGACATGCACACTAAAGGATGCTCCAGGAATGGGGGGGGGAGCATTGGGAGAAAGGAAGGGAGGGGGAAAATAAAAGGGAAAAGGGGGGAGGGAGCAAGGGGATCCAGTGAGAAGTGGAGGGAGGGAGGGGAATGAGGTACTTATCAACTTTGTATGAGTGGAAGAAATAAATAATTAAAAAAAGGCAGAAAGAACCAGAGCAAAGTCAAAGTAAGCAGAGCCAAGACACCAAACCTCAAGGCTATATACTCCCTGTGACGCGCCTTCCTCCAACAAGGTTCAACCACCTTCCTAAACGTTACCTCCACTTAAGTATTCAAATCAAGCCTGTGAGGGCAATTCATATTCAAACTATGACTGTCTCAGATTGCCTGCATGTTGCTGATAAATTCACCACCAAATGGCTCATGGAGATAAAGGCTTTACTTTGACTTACAATTGGTAGTTCAGCTTGGCAGGAGAGTTCATATCAAGACCAGAAGCCAAGGGAACTGGCCACACCATATCCATTAGAGAGAGAGGGTCAAACCTCTCTTGCTAGACGACATGCCTGTCCAAGTATGTCAAAGTATGCCAACTTACTGGACCACCTCGCTCCATCTTACCCACCTGCCCACGTAAAAGTCCCATCCAGCATGGGCTGAGGCTTTCTGCATCAATTGGACAATGTCCTAGAGACATGCTTAGGGATTGCCTTAACAGTTCTTTACAGATGTGTCTGAAGTTCAGCTTGACACTTTGCATCTATCACATTTAAACCATGACATATGTAAAACAAAAAGGAGTCATTCCGTCACTACTCAGAGTAATGGATTGTCACTAGGTCTTCTGACTGTCCTATGAGCACAGAAAAGTATAGCATATATGTCAAGTCCTGGCTTACTCTCGTTTATCTGGTTCTGAAAGAACATCACTCTTTGTTACCTAGGTTCTATTTTGCTAAGGAGGGATATCCACACAGCTTAGCGTAACAGTGACAACATGAGATCTATAGCTTCATACCCACAGGTTAAGACTCTGGCTCCATTAGGTTTCTGTGTAGCTTAAGAATATTGACTCAGCAACCTTGTACCCCGTTTCCTCATCTAAAAGTGGAGATGCCAGCACGTTCCTCACAGTCTTGGTAAGAATGAAAATGGAACCATGTTTGACATGTTTAGATAGAACATAGCTGTCTGCTGCATCAATGGCCATTGCCAAGAATCTGATAATGACTCCATAGAACAAGAGGACTTCACATATTGCCATTCTGAACTCTCTTCACAGTGTTCCATGACTGTTTTTTTTTTCATTTCAGCTCATACAAACTTATTAGGTACACCAGTTCCCTCCCTTCCTCCTCCTCCCCCCGTACCCCCTGCTCCTCCTCCCCACCCCTCTCCCTCCCCATCCCCCAGTGCCTCCCACTCCAATTCCCAGAGAGTCCTTTCTTGTGCATGTCTGATTTTCCTCTGGGCCCTCCTCTCCGATGACATACAAGGACCCAGTGGCCTTTCCCTGAACCCTTTCCCGTGTTCCCCTTAGGTATAGGAACACTGCTGTGGCTGCCAATCCTTTACCTCCAAGGATCTTGGTGCCTTTAGCAGATGCTAGACTTTGTGAGGTCAACAATGTGTTGGACAATGCGCAGGGCATGCAAAGTCCAATTATGATTGCTTCAGCCCTAACTAGTATAGAGTATCTTATATATCATTGCTCCTCCCATCCTTATGCTCTTACACTCTTACCGCCCCCTCTTCCACAAATTTCCCTGAGCTTCAAGATGGGGAGAGACTAAGCTGGCCTAGTTCTAGGTGGTTGATATAGAGTCTCTGAAGTTCTGGATTGTGGTTTGTTGATTTTCTTTTGCAGTTTTGCTGCTCCTGCAATGCCCTTCACTCCATCCTGGTGGGCATTGTATGTTACCCCCTGGCCAGAGACAAAAAGCTGTTAGAGTCTTGTGATAAAAGCACATTCAAAGGTAGATGTAATAAAAGTGGGAAACCACAGTGAGGGAGGGGTCTATCACCCATTTGCAAAATGGTTACTTTTTATCTGCCAGACTATATGCCCTCCTCTTCTGGTGAGATCACACCCCCCCAGTAGTAAATGATCAGGAACAAAAGTCTGTGAACTTAATCAGATGTCTCATTACTTATTTGGGTCCTTGGTGGAGGCCTATTTTCCCTGCTGTAACATGGTCCCTTCTCTCCTTCTTTCTGGTGTGGCCCTCCTACCCCATCCCTCCTGTTCATAATCCTTGCAATTACTGTCTCTAGGTGGGCTGGGTGGGTTTGGTACTAGGAGCCACCTATTAGGGAGTACATACGGCACTTAATTTTCTGGGTCTGGGATACTTCGCTTAATATAATTGTTTCTAATGACATCCATTTCCCGGCAAATTCCAGTAATTCATCATTTTTGATGGCTGAGTAGTACTCCATTGTATAGATGTACCACTGTTTCCTTATCCACTCGTCAACTGTTGGACATTTGGGCTGATTCCATGACTTTGCTATTGTAAGCAGTGCTGCTATGAACATGGTCGTGCTTGTGCTATCGAGGTGAACCTCTGCTGTATGGGGGGTTATTCCCAAAAGTGGAATAGCAGGGTCATATGGCATTTCAATCTTTAATTTCTTTAAGAATCTCCAGACGGCACGCCAGAGTGGCTGTATGAGCCTGCATTCCCACCAGCAATGTAGGAGAGTTCCCCTCTCTCCACATCCTCTCCAACATTTGTTGTTGTTTGTATTGTGGATTTTTGCCATCCTGACCGGGGTGAGATGATATCTCAGGGGAGTTTTGATTTGCATTTCCCTGATGGCTAAGGAAGTGGAGCATTTTTTAAGATATTTGTTAGACATTTTAATTTCATCCCTGGTAAAGTTTCTTTGAAGTTCCAGGGCCCATTTTTTAATTGGGCCATTGGTTTTCTTGGTGTTTAGTTTTCTAAATTCTTTGTGCACTCTGGACAGCAGAGTTCTATCAGATGTGTGGTTAGTGAAGATTTTCTCCCATTCTGTGGGTTGCCTTTGAGCTCGCATTACAATCTCTTTATCTGAACAGAAGCTCTTTAATTTCACAAGATCCCAACTGTTGAGAGTTGGTAGCAGTGACTGTGCCATTGGATGTCTGTTTAGGAACTGTTGGCCTAGCCCAATCAGCTCGAGGGAGTTCCCTATCCTTTCAACTATGGTTTTTATAGTCTCTGGCCTGATATCAAGGTCCTTGATCCATTTGGAATTAAGTCTTGTACATGGTGACAAGTACGGGTCCAGCTTTAATCTTCTGCATGTGGAGATCCAGTTTTGCCAGCACCATTTGTTGAAGATGCTGTTCTTTTTCCATTGGATTCTTTGGGCCCCTTTGTCAAAGACCAAATGGCTGTAACTTTGTGGGCTTATATCTGGGTCTTCAATCCTTATCCATTGATCTGTGTGTCTATTTTGGAGCCAGTACCAGGCTGTCTTTATAACTATGGATTTGTAGTATAGACTTAGGTTTGGTATGGTAATACCTCCAGCTGTGTTTTTGTTACTCAGGATTGTTTTTGCTATCCTGGGTCTTTGTGCCTCCATATGAACTTTGAGATTGTTTGGTCAACTTCTTTGAAGAATTGCTTTGGGATTTTGATTGGTATAGCATTGAATCTGTATATTGCCTTTGGTAGGATGGTCATTTTCACGATGTTGATTCTGCCAATCCAGGAACAAGGGAGGTCTTTCCACCTTCTGGTGTCTTCTGCAATTTCTTTCTTTAGGGTTTTAAAGTTTTCATTGTAAAGGTCTTTTACCTCCTTAGTTAGGTTTATACCAAGGTATTTCATTTTTTTAGGGGCTATAGTAAATGGTATTGTTTCTCTCAAGGCTTTTTCACTTCTTTCATTCTGGGCATATAGGAAGGCCTCTGATTTTTGCACATTTATTTTGTATCCTGTCACCCTGCTGAACTTCTCAATTAGTTCCAGGAGCTTCCTGGTGGAGTTTTTGGGATCCCTCAGGTATAAGATCATGTCATCTGCAAATAGGGATAGCTTGACTTCTTCCTTGCCGATTTGAATCCCTCTTATGTCCCTTTCTTGTCTTATGGCTTCAGCTAAGACTTCAAGTACAATATTGAATAGAAGTGGTGAGAGTGGACAGCCTTGTCTAGTTCCTGATCGAAGTGGGAATGATTCCAGTTGTTCCCCATTGAGCATAATCCTTGCTGTGGGCTTGTTGCATATAGCTTTTATTATATTGATTAAGGTTCCTTCCATTCCTACTGTCTCTAGCGTTTTGATCATAAAAGGCTGTTGGATCTTGTCAAAAGCTTTTTCTGCATCTATTGAGAGTATCATGTGGTCTTGGACTTTGGACTGGTTTACATGATGAATTACATTTATTGATTTGCGTATGTTGAACCAACCTTGTGTGCCGGGGATGAAGCCTACTTGGTCCCCATGAATGATCTTTTTAATATGTTTTTTAATCCGATTTGCTAAGACTTTGTTGAGAATCTTTGCGTCTGTGTTCATCAGGGAGATCGGCTTATAGTTTTCTTTTTTAAGTGAATCTTTATTAGGTTTTGGGATTAAAACGATATTAGCTTCATAGAAGGAATTTGGTAGTGTTCCTTCCTTTGCTATTTGATGGAACAGTTTAATGAGTATTGGTGTTATTAACTCCTTAAATGTCTGATAGAACTCTGTGCTGAATCCATCTGGTCCAGGACATTTTTTGGTGGGAAGATTCGAGATTACTTCCTCAATTTCCTTATATGTTATAGGACTATTTAAATAATTCACAACTTCCTGATTCAATTTAAGTAAGTTGTGTTTACTTAGAAATTCATCCATCCCTTTTGTGTTGTCAAACTTCACAGAGTATAAGTTTTTGAAATATGATGTTATTATTCTCTGGATTTCTTGGGTATCAGTAGTGATAACTCCATGTTCATTTCTAATTTTGTTAATTTGGGTTTTCTCTCCCTTGCTTTTGGTTAGTTTAGCTAGGGGTGTATCAATCTTGTTGATTTTTTCAAAGAACCAGCTTTTTGATTGGTTGATTTTTTCTATCGTTTTCTTAATCTCGATTTCAGATATTTCTCCCCTTATTTTGCTAATCTCTCTTCTACTGCTTTTGGGATCAGATTGCTCTAGTTTCTCTAAAGCTTTAAGCTGCATCGTTAAGTTGTTTATTTCTGATGTTTCCATTTTTTTGACGTAGGCATTAAGAGCTATGAACTTACCTCTTAGAACAGCTTTCATTGTGTCCCAGAGATTTTGGTAAGTTGTATTTTCGTTATCATTCACTTTCAGGAAATCTTGAATTTCCTTTTTAATTTCTTCCTGAATCCAGTTCTCATTCAGCATCATAGTGTTAAGTTTCCAGGAGTTAGTGTATTTTCTCTTGTTTGATGTGTTGTGGATGTCCAGCTTTAGCCATGGTGGTCTGATAGGGCACAGGTTAGAATTTCAACTTTCTTGTATATGTGTAGATTCATTTTGTGGCCCAATATGTGATCTATTTTGGAGAAAGTTCCGTGTGCTGCTGAGAAAAATGTGTATTCTTTGGTGCGTGGGTGAAAAGTTCGATAGAGATCTGTAAGGTCCATTTCTTTCAGGGTTTGATTAAGTTCCAAAGTGTGTCTGTTAAGCTTTTGACCTGTTGATCTATCCCATGTTGAGAGGGCGGTGTTGAAGTCCCCAAGAATTATCGTTTGAAGGTTGATTTCTTGCTTTAGACGCTGTAGGGTTTTCTTAATGAATGTGGAGGGGCCCGTATTGGGTGCATATATGTTCAGTATTGTGAAGTCTTCCTGGTGAATTGTACCTGTGACTAAAATGTAGTATCCATCCGTGTCTCTTATAATTTCTTTTGGTTTGAAATCCACTTTGTCTGATAGCATAATGGCTACCCCTGCCTGTTTTCTGCTTCCATTTGCTTGTAGAATTGTTGACCAGCCTTTTATTTTTAGAGCGTGCCTATCTTTTGTGGTGAGATGGGTTTCCTGCAGGCAACAGATTGATGGACTTGTGATTTTTAATCCAAGTTTGTAATCTGTGTCTCTTGATCGGTGAATTAAGTCCATTAACATTTAGTGTTATAATGGAGAAACTATTGTTAATTCCAGACATTTATTATGTTTAGTAGCTTTTATAAGTATATTGCTTCGCTTTTAATGGTGTTATATTTGCCTTCTGTTCTCCTGGATATGCCTGTTTTTTTCTTCACGCTTGAGTATCATTTCTAGCATTTTTTGAAGACCTGGTTTGGTGGCCATGTATCCCTTAAAGTTGTCTTTGTGCTGGAAAATTTTTCTTTCTCCCTCGATCATGACTGATAGTTTTGCAGGGTAAATCAGCCTGGGTTGACATTTTTGCTCATTCAATACTTGAAGTATGTCTCTCCAAGCTCTTCTTGCTTTTTACTGTTTCGACTGAGAAGTCATTTGTTATTTTAATAGGTTTACCTTTAAAAGTGACTTGTTTTTTCTCCCTTGAAGCTCTCAGCACCAGTTCTTTATCTTGAATGTGGAGTGCTTTAACTATTATTTGCCGCGGTGTGCTTCTATTTTGGTCGTATCTGTTTGGGGTGCGGAATGCCTCTTGTATATGGATGGGCCTCTCTTTTTTTAGATGAGGAAAGTTTTCCTTGATGATTGTTTGAAAATTTTCCTCAGGGGTGGTATTTTGAGATTCTTGCTCTGGTATTCCATGAATATGCATGTTAGGCTTTTTCAGGGTGTCCCATATCTCTTGGATATTTCTCTCAAGTATCTTTTTGGCTTTAACCACCTCTTCCATTGAGCTGGTTAGAATCCCACTTTATCTTCAAGGTCTGAAATTCTGTTTTCTCCTTCGTTAGTTCTGTTGATAAGACTCTCTGTGGCGTTCTGGGTTGAAGATAACTTGTCTTGTAGCTCAGTTTTAAACTCTGCTTGAGTTTGTTTTAACTGCTCTATGCCACTTTTTGTTTCTTGCACTGTTTTTCTCAACTCCTCCAGATGTCTGTTGTGTTCCTCTTCAAAGCGATTGATTCGATTATGTAATTCCTCCCGGATTTCCTCTTTCATAGTATTGAACATGGTAATGATCATATTTTGAAAATCTTTATCCTGGGTGGGGCTTTCTTGGCCTTTTTCTCCGGGTTTGTTCTTGTTGGAGTCTAACATTATGGGATTAATTTCTTCAGTGGGAAATTTGTTTACTTGAGTGTTGCTTCTCATGGATTTGCACTTTGACTTTGGCATTGTCATTTTAACTCTTAAGATCTCTCAATTTCACTAAACTGAATTATTTGGCCTGGGGTCCTCGTGGGTGGATGGGGGCGGAGACTTACCTAGGGCGCGGGGTCAGGCCCGGCTGGACCACGCATGCGCGTCCCAACCGGCGGAGCGGGGTGGGGTGCAAAGGGGGGATGGGCACGTCGGCGTGGAGCTATTTAACCCGAAGGCAGCTGGGGCGGGGCCCGGGCACAGGGGGAGGTCCTCCTCGTCCCTCGGCCCCCGCGCGGCTCCGGCTGGATGGTGGGAGTGGGAGCCGGGTCCCTGTGGGCTGACCTGGGGTCATAGGGCGCAGGGTGAGGCCCGGCTGGACCGCGCGCGCTTCCCGACCGGCGGAGCGGGGTGGGGTGAAAAGGGCCATGACTGTTTTTATTAGGAAGTGAAGACATCACACACACAGGATGCAGTATCAATACAAAGAAGGATATGCAAGGATTCCCTGTACTTGTGAGGCGATGTGGAGAGCAGCAGCAGTGTAGAAGGGCTGTAGGAGATGCATCTGGCACGATCACAGCCATGCATAACTGACATGAGCAAGGCCATGTCATAAGCAGAATTGACCCATAAGGCCAGAGCCAAGTTGTGGCTAAGGACTTCGTCCTGTCTGCCTCATTCCTTAGAAGAGAGTGGTTTATTCTTAATTAACCTTCTTACAGAGTACATTGCATGCACTTGCAATATACTCTTGCATATAACTGCATATACTTTTACATGCCACAAAAAATTCACAGCCTCTTCCTCATTCCCGTTTTTGAAACCTGTTGATGTAGTGTTATTGTCAGTCTGACTGACATAACATAGTCAACATGTTTGGGCCTCTCTATGGTGTTGTGACTCCATCCAAGCCGCCAGCCCGTCTGATCCCAGCTTTTCCCTAAGTGTCTTGTCTTTTTCTCACTCTTGCATCACCCCACCAGAGCAATGCCCCACAGGTCACAGCAAGGAAGAGAAAGCAAGGGAAGAAGGCTGCTGGGGACGTCCTGAGATGAGAGGTGACAGAGTGAAGTTGGTACAACAGAGATGCTGGGAAACCACTAGAAGCAGCAAGACTGAGAATGAAGTGGGTGTGAAGAAGGAAGGAGTGAGAAGAGTTAGGACTTAGGTCAGTCCTCAATATATATATATATGGGGGACCTAGCGAGGAGTTGGAGGCTAGAGAAGAAATATCAAGTCTTTAATTGTTTTCTTCATGAAGTTTAAAATGCCCTTCAGGTCTGCGGGTGGTGCTGCCCACCACAGTGGTATCTGCCCATCTAGGGTTCAGGGAGAGCTCCAGCTAGAGATCAAGTTTGAGGATCATCAGAATCAAGCACCAGCATCTACCAGACCATGAACGAGTGCACTGCTCTGAGTAGGCAGTGAAGTCAGAATGACACAGGTAGAATCCCACATCCTTCAGCACAGCAGGACCTGATAGAAGCAGGAAAGACAGCAAAGGAGTCTTGCAAGGGGCCTTGAGATCCAGAACATAGAAGGGGGTGAAGGTGAAGTCCAGGTGCTTCAAGGATGTGTTTTAAGGATGCCTGGGATAGTGGTGGAGGATCTGCCTAGTTATCCGGATGAGAGGAAGAAGCCTACACTGGTGGTTCAGCGGCAGATCTCTCCTGCCAAAGGAGAAGAGGCTTCTCTGAGACCCGCTAGCGGAGTCCTGCAGCTGATGAGCTGTCCAGGATGTTGAGAATGTGATTCAATTTTCAAAAGCACAGATTCCACTTATTCCCAACTTCTTGGCAACATAAACTAGCTCAGAAGTACTGAGTTACTGCCATGACTCACCTTGTTGCTCCGAAATCACTGGAACTAAGGTGATTGTACAAAATGTCTTCAATTAAGCAGATCTCACTCAGAGAAGGGAAGCCGGCCCATCATCCTTTATCTCCCCGGCTGTAGGAATCAGTAGGCAGAAGGAATTCCATGTAGGGACCATCAATATTTTACAGAGTCTACAGGCAATCTGTCTTTAGGGAGCAGTTTCCCTCTCTAATCCTGTTTGGGTGGTTAGAGGTGAAGAGAAGAAAGCCTTCCCCATGCGCTTCTCCATCCTTCTCCCTCACTGCTCTTAGGAGTGATGGATCACGGGATGTGAAGGGGCCATCAGGCACAGGCAAAGGGAGAGAGTGGCCAAGAGTCTGGCCATCAGGGTGGCAGCAGGTGCAGTCTCCACAGTTCCGTTGGCCGGCCAGGGTACCTTGCCAGGCAGCCACCTGGCCCTGCTGAGCAGATTCACAGTTCCTGACTTGCATTCAAAGGGCTGTTCTCTGACCCACTTTGGCTGGAAGCGCCTATGCTTCCGTGAGTCTTCCCTTGCTCCCGTTTCTTTTCAATCCCCGCCTTGCCCTGACTGCTTCTCTTAGGCCTGCCCGAGGAAAACAGTGAGGTCTCAGGAGGTGAATGACTGTTAAAAAAAAAAAAAAAATTCTGTGCTTTCCTCCAGCTCTGACCTCAAAGCAGGAGCCCTGCAAGCCCCCACCCCCCACCTCCAGGGATCGATGAGCTAAAAATAGCCAGAGGCTTGTAAATGAGCTGGCCGGTTTCTGGGGCTTTCTTAGTCCTTCACACTGGTGCTGGGACATCAGAGGATCTCAACTGTATCCCCCTGCGCTGCACGTGGAATACCTGTGATGCTTTCAGCCTCTGCTTTCCCGGTCTCCCTCCAGTGTAGGTACAGCTTCTCCTGTCCTGGGACACCCCTTGTCAGTCATCGGGAAGAAATGGGTTTTGAGCTGCATTTCAAAATGAATGTGACTGTCACTGCAGTGTTCTGTAAGCTAGGACCCTCCCAGCCACCAAGCCAAGTGTCATTCCCCACAGCTCCTGTTCTTCTGGAAATACTCCTTGCCAAACTTGGTGATAAACGCCCACCATTGATCCACTAATATTTCCTAAATCCTTGTTTGGTGCTATATAGTATGGAAAATGTGCGATGCTGGGTGCTCAGAATTCACAAGCAAACAAATGTGGCTCGTTTGTATTTCCTTGTTCACCCTGAGGACTAAGAAGCAGGGAATGTTCCCAAGGTCTTTCAGTCCAAGAAGAGACAAGATCAAAGCACAGAGAAGAGGAGCCAGTCAAGGCCATCTCTGGAGACTGCCAAACCCTTAGGAATACCCTCCTCGTTGCTTCCATCCTATGCTGTATATTGGCCTATGTCCACGACTTCATGAAACAGTGCCAGCAGCTAGAGGTCAAGTGCTCAAGATGTAAACATTGGGGACGGTTCACATTCAAATCCTAAAAAACCCTGATTTGAATTCACATTTACCTAACATTCGCTTAACGTCTACTGCATCTTTCTCACAACGACCTTCTGCTCGCATTCTTATTGACGCCATCGGACACAGGAAGAAAACAGACTGTGGAAGGTTGGGTAACTCATGCACAGGGCAGAGCTAGCAAACCCCAGTCCTGTGTGCTTGAAGCAGCTATTCTTTTTATTCTTTTTATTTTTCTAGTTTTACAAGCATATTGAGTACTTATCCCTGCTTCCCTCCATTGCTCCTCCCTCCTATCTCCCTTCCTTCCTTCCTTTCATCAGTCCATCCTGCTCCCTCCTGTTCGATTGAAGCAACTATTCTGAGCTAACACACCAGGCTGTCTTCTGCCAGCATGTCTCCTCTAAGAAGCCAAACTGTTTCTTCTTTTCCCTGTACATCCAGCTAAACAACATTAGCCACCCTCTATTGGTTGGCCATGTGATTGGATTTCAACTATTGAAATAATAGGTAAGTGAAAGTAGTAAGAAACCGTGAGACAAAACACATTCTTCCTCCCCTGGAGTTGCTCCCTGCGACTGTGTGGCAGTGAGTAAAGTCGGAGTAAAGAAGAGCCCAGCACTCAAGCAGCAGCCACGCTTCTTCCCATCACCGTGCTGAATCCACAAAGACACTCCTCCTACTGAGTCCGAGAGAAAACTTCAGCAGGGTAGTGAGAGAGCATTGAACCTATTTGACCTTTTTAAAACTTGTCAACTGTATGCATACCTTTGAGCCACAATTCACTTGGCTTCCTTGAGCTTTGGTTTATTGTGCTACAAAATACAAGTAATGATATGTGCCTCCCATACACGCCACCCCCTTTGCAGATGCTGAAGCCATCAACAGTATAGACTGGCACTGCCTTGGATCTTAAGGAACTAAAACTATATCTGTGACCTGTGAGTAAGCAGGTGGCTAAGTGACTCAGACTCCAGTTTCTGCTGCCGTTGATTTGATTTTAAAGGAATAACTTCGGCTCTTTTTTCTCTGCTGTGAACCCTGACTCATGATTTGTCTGTGGACAGAGTTGTGGGTCAGTTTCAATGAGTAGTCCTGGAGGGATCGAAATCAGGTTGCCCGTGGGAAGGCAGGACTACAGGAGGCCAGGACAGACTCTAGCGCAAGGACAGAGAAGTTAGCCGGTCCTGAAGCTTCTCCCTCACCTGCTGTCTCCAGATAAACCCCACCTGGGGATAACGTACACGCGACTCTGACCTGCGGGAGCAACTGGCTAAGACCACCTGGATCCCCAACTATCTCAAAATTTCCTGCACTGTTATGCTCAGGGTCTGATCTCAGAGCCTGAAGTCAGCCCACTCTGCAATGCTGTGTCTTCTTATTCCGCTTGTGATCACTTGGCATGAGCATAGGCCCAGCCAGCCCAGCAGAGGCTGTGAAGACCACAGATCTTGGTTTTGTTCTTCAGGGAGACCCTTGAGAGACATCTGGTCTGTTTGGGCAGAAACTTGGCCTTTTAGGTTCTTTAGTTCTTGATCTTTGTTTTCTTCCATTTACTGTGCAAAAAAAAAACAACTCTAATTTCAATCTATTTTAGGTGAACCCATTGGAAAAAAAAGCATAGAAAAGAAAGAGGGAAAGAAACAAAAGCCCCCCCGGATCTGGCAGCCGTGAAAGCAGATCTCCTTGTTCTGGTCACGGGCTCCGCGTGGGAACCTTGCGATAGCCAACTTTGTACTTTCTACTGAGTAATCATCCCTACGGAGACAAAGCCTTCAAACCTCCTCACCATTCTTATGGTAGCAGCCCCATCTCTGTTCCAACCTAGTGCCCGTGGCCTCCAGAGGCTCCAGGGATTTTCTGCTCCGCCCAGCGGGCTGCATAACAACCTCGGCTCTGCGCTGCATGCGGAGGTATTTCGGAACAGAGTAACTGCTAGCAAAGGTATGCCTGTGGATCCAGGGGGGAACCATGCCTCAGTTGCCAGCCTGAGATCCCTTGTTATGTGAAGTCCTGACACCATCCATCACCGGATCTGGAATCCTTGTTCTTTGACACGAGCTTGGATGTTCACGTGCTCTTTCATTCACATACAAGCAGTTGCTTTGGTTTCGAGATGGTTCATCAGAAGAAGTGGAGAAAAGGATAAGCATCGTCTATGGACACAACACCTAACAGGACCAAAGTTAGCACACCTGAAATCCAAATCAGAAAGGGATTCTATCTGGAGGGTGACAGGAAATGATACACGATGTCTCCTTAACAGACAGTGCAGAGACCTGACGCTGGCAGTGTCGATCCTAAGAAAAACCTCCAAGAATGATGAAGCCCTGCTCCCATTTCTTGCTAGCAGCAGTGATGAGGTGGGAGACTTGGGCGGATCTCTCCCCCAAAAGAAGGCTGTCCTCCCAGCACCGAGGTTTTAGTCAGAGGAGATACTATTTCTTAGGATAGATGGAAAGTTTGTCTTTCCCCAAATGGAATAAAATGAATGTAGAAAATGATTCATGTGTATTAAGAGTGCAAATTCCCCCCACCCTCTCTCCGCCACCCACCCACATAAGATAACCATTGTCAACATTTCCAGGAAGACTTAGACACACATGTATCCAAACACACAGAATCAAGGTAATGGGATTCTAGTGGATGGTTTTTAACTATTGGATACCCAGTTATTCACTGATGACTAAGAAAACAGAGAAGGGTCTGAGTTATCATCCAGGGACAAGGGAAGAGTTTCTCTCTTCACACTGTCTTCCATAGCTCAGTTATGGGGGAACCAGTTTGCTCTCTGCAGACAGCTGCCTTCTGGAAATATGCTAATATTTCAGCCCATCCTCGTACTATCTCAGATGAAACCAGTTCTGAAGCTGAGCCGTTGGGAGGACTTTCATCAAACCTTTTCTAATGGAGGCTGGAAGCACCTTCCCTTGCTCTAAGTTTCGACCCAAGTTAGAATCCACCTCAGGACTTCTTTGAAGAGCACCAAAGTCTTCTGAGCCAGTGGCCCAGGGAACAGTAGCATAATTTGAAGGGCCCATTTCACTCCAGTGCCCCCATCGGAGAGTGAGAACATAGGCAGATGCCAGGACAGAAAGCAAAACCCTGTGCTCTATTAGGAACCTGCCATTAGTTTTCCTGACCTTGGTGTGATCCACTAATGGTGATAGTAACATTCATTAACTACTTAGTTGTCACTATCCAATGAAGAGCTCATGACAATCTCAAATCTCAGGCTATTCTAGGCTAAGAAACGTCACACAGCTGGATAGGTGACTCCAAGTCACCGTTTGTGTGACCCCAGATCCAGGTACTTAGTCCCTGACTTTGCTGGTGGCCTCAGCAGGAGTGGACTGTTAGTCTTGCTTATGATGATGAATTTAGATCAACTTGAGTGTGCAGAAAGTGTCCAGATTAAACACTATTCCTCAGTGCATCAATGAGATATTAGTATCTATATTGGTGGCCTCAATAGATAGTCCTCAGTGTGATGGAGTGCTGTCCCAAATATTGAAAGCCCACATGGACCAAAAAAGGCAGAATAAGTTCACTCTTTTGCCATCTGCTTGACCTGAGTGGGGATTTATATTAGGGGGTCCCCTACATCTTAGGCTGCAGGTGTAGATGGAACTATACACCATTCCTCTGGGTCTAGTGCCCAAATTGGTTTCATCTCTCTTCAGTGGGAATCTCCATTTGGGCTCCTGAGTGTCTCAGACACTATTGCCCAGGACGTCGTAAAAGCTCTGTTGTTCTCAGCAGAATAAGATGTTATAGCCTAACTTTGTTCCTTCCTCAAATCTGCCATCAGCCATTTCTCCATGGAACATCTTGGTTCCTTTTCATGAGAAACATAATTTAGGATCCACAGTCTGGGAATTAGGATTGCTCACTGCTGCTTGCTGGTCATTATTTCTAGTCTTTTATGGTGGACTGGAAAACAGGGACTTTTACAATGACAGAGTACATCATGAATTCAAACTCAGAACTACTATTATTTGGGTTGAACTATATGATACCATATTTTTGTAGGTCACAATTTGTTAAATATGAACAATTTAGATTGACTCATTCTAACACATTTACACTCCCCCTTTTTAAGTGATATTATATGATAGATGCTTTTCTCCACTTTGTTTTTTTAATAAGAAAATAACTTTTGTTCATTTTCTAGTCATTCTAGACAAGATCTAAGATACATATAGAAAAAAAACAACTCAATGAAAGATATACAACAGTTATTATTCTGGTCTGCTCAGGCAAATGCAGCAAAGTACCAGATACAGGGAGACTCAGAAAAAAAACCCAGATATTAGTTTAAATGCATATCTATATTTCTACAAGCTGGGATATCCAGATGCTGGGGAAATTTGAGAAAACCAGTGGACAGACTGGTGGCAGTGGGCATCTGCAGGAGAGGTGGCACATATGTGGATAGATTATGTGCTCTATCCAGCTACATGCTTTGAATTTATAAACCATGTGAACTAGTACAGATCTGTGGTTACAATGAAAAGAGAAGTAAGTTAGCAAACACATCCAAAAGCCCCAGCCCTGCTACCTTCTCAGCAACGTGCCTGTGTGATACAGTTTTCATGGCTGACCTCCAGCGGCCATCCACCGAACGAAAACACTTACCTCCCTAGGCACTGATCCATATCATGCATAACCGACAAATAAGCTAAATTATTTCATACAAAGTAATAGCATAATTAAGAAAGGGAAAGATCCTAAGGCAGGGTTTTGCAAGAGAAAATTATATGCTCATTAATTTCCACAAGTTATTAGTGTTAAGTAAATACCTAGTCGTTGAACTTAAGCTTGATTTTTGAAAGAAAACTGCGAAGAAATAATATGAGTCAGCTGTTGGGGCTTGAATACAGCTAGAGTCTCCCAAAGATCCCTGGGATACTAGTGTCAAGAAGACTTCATGAGCCAGGAGTGGTGACACATACAGTGATCTACTGCATGCGAGAGTCAAGGCCCTCAGCTATGAAGGGAATTCAGTGCTAGCCTGGGCCACAAGAGACGCTATTTCCAATACCTTCCCCCATAAAAGATCTTTAAAATCAAGCCTCATGGGAGATGGTAAGGTACTGAGGACGTGTCCTCAAGGGGAATTGGGTCTCTCAGTCTGTTTTTGCTTCCTGACTTTCAATGTGAATGCTGCTCAGACCAGCATTGCTGCAGTGCTGTGCCAACCTCTCCAAAGGCCTATGCCAGTGGATTCATCCAAGCTTGGCCATGAATCCTAGAACCATGAAATAAGCCCCTCTTTATTTGTAATAAGCATGTGTTAGCCATTCATCATAGTGAAGGACATCAAATATGCCTGCCATTCTTCTCATGGAACATACTCTCAGTGAAAATTTCTTTTGCCCGCTTGGTGCCTCTCTACAGTGTGATGAGCTTCATTCAGCTAAGACTCCAGTTTTTTTTCTCTATGTTTCAACCTCCAGCAGCCCCCTAACATTCCCTAGATATTCCACAGACTCCCCAAATGTGATCCTTCCAAAGATAAACTTGATGGAATAGTTTCCACAATTTGTGGTTTTACTTTCCAAAATATTACCTATGATCAACTGATCCAAAAAATGGTAAATGAAAAATTCCAGAAAAATAACAAATTCCTAAGTCTTAAACTTATATATTGTGTGAGCTACTACAAATTCAAAACTAAGTTGAAAAGCAAGAATTGTGAACCTCCCAGTACGTAGGAGATTGAGGAAGGGGGAATCATGGGTTTTAAACAAGCCTGCACCACAAAGGAGGTTCCAGGCAAACCTGGGCTTGCAGTTAAGAAAGTGTCTCAAAGAAAAAAAGGAAAAAAGAGGGAAGGGGGCGGGGCGGGGCAAGGCGAGGAAAGGAATCATGGAAATGGGAAAAGAAGCTAATTGCCATCTGCAGATGTCCTCCCTTGTCAGCAGGGCCACACTGCATGTACTGCTTGTCTCCTATGGCCTCAGGCACCGTATTGAGTAAGCATCATGTATTTATGTTCAAGTGATCCTTGCTTTTCTTAATGACCTCCAAAATGCAAGAGTAATAATGAACACTGTGATAAATGACTGCCCTAAACAACTTAGAGAATAAGGGATTTTTTTTTTGCACTTCCAGGTTATAATTAGGCCCTCATGGCAGGAGAATTACTAGAAGGAGATTAGGCCCTCATGGCAGGAGAATTACTAGAAGGAGTTGAGGGGAATGGCAGCAACATATCCACAGCAAGGACAGAGGGCAAGGACCAATGCATGTCGGCTGGCCACAATGGTAATCAGCCCTCTCCATCTTTATCCACCTGCCCAGGGAAAGGGTGCATCTGCCATGGATTGAGTCTTCTCACATCAGTGATGCAATGAAGATAATCTCCAACAGGCTTGCCCTGAGGCCTGCCTTACTAGATAATTCTTCATAGATGTGCCTAGAAGTGCATCTCCCAAGTTTCAAACTCACAGCTAAAACTAACCACCACAATGGTCATTTCTTAATGATAAAGAAAAGCCATACAATGCTTCCTTAAAATGAAAAGGGCAAAAGGTCGCTATTTTACGGGGAAACAGTAGATACAGGGTTTGGGAATTCACTAAAGATCTCAGAACATGTTTTTAGTGGACGAAGAGGAATTATCCATTGCAGTCTCTTGAGTCTAACCCTCCCAGGCCCCTGCAACTACAAGGACCAACTTCTGTGGTCTCTTTTGAAGAGGGTTTTGTAGGGCACTGAGCCAAGATGTCAAACATAGAGAATGCTTATATGATGGCTGGGATCATGAGAAGCTTGAGGGTTGGAGATAAGAGGAGGATGAAAGAGTTGGTACCCATTTTTTTTCATCCTGGTTTTCTTTGTCTCCTGTATACCAGTGTTTGGGCAGTTTAATATGGTTGCTATGGGAACAATCTGAATGGTTGTGGGAGAAACAGAATAAGCAGTTTCAAGATGGGAAATGGGTCTGAATCCTCACTCTGTTGCTTTCCAGCTGTATGATCTTGACCATGAAATTGAATGTCCATCAGGCTCATTCTGCCTCCCCCTGCTCATCTGGCAGCGCTGTTGTGTGTTTTATAAACATACATGAAAGCACTGTTGGTAGTGCACTCTCCAAACACATTTTGCTCGCATTCGATCATTTGCTTAATGTAACCTGGATGTCCCTAGCCCTACCAGCCAGTGAGCTAGGGCACTTCACTAGCTGCTGCCTTGGCAACTAGAGCTGGGCCTTGGCACCTGTAAAGGGGCCCCTCAGGATTTCTCACACCCCTGGGGACACCCAACTGGTATTCACACAATCTGACTCCATGGGCCTAGCTTCTGCAGCTATTCTGTAGTAATTCTAAAGAGATCCCCTTGCTCTGGGGCTGTCCCGACAGGCATGTTGCCAATGAGGCAGTGCCATGCCCTCCCCTTACACTATACCACCTACTGCCCCCCAAGTGCGGCTTGAACTCTAACGCCCAGGCCAGGCAGGGGACAGAGAGATGTCCATCTGTCCTGTTTGCCATTTTTCTATTCACATCAGAACCTTGATCACAAACCTTTCTCGGCCAGCCAAAATCAAAAGGCCTCATGAGGCAAGTAAATTTCACAAATTTACTTGAGTGTGAACAAGGTGACCAGATACGTTAGACAGACAGAGCTTTCACTTGGAGACACAGTGCCATGTTTGCTTTGACTGTATCCATTATGAATCACCATTTCTATCACTGCAAGCAGCAACAGCCCCACCTGTGATTCCTGAATTTGGTTACAGTGGTCCTGGTACTGGCCCCACACCTACATGTGAGCCAGGAGGCAGCCCTCCCAGGTTCCTCTGAAGAGATCCTAGGCCTTGGGTTCTGAAAGCAAGATTCAGCTGAAATGCTGATGGAGAAGAGCAGCCCCTCAAAATTCACCACGGGAGGATTCCAGAGAAGTTTGGTTTCCAGGAGAATTTTGTATAGGCCACACTTTTTCAAGCTGCAGGTCAGAAACCATTTTTATGTCACAAAACCAAGACAGTAGATTGTCACTAACATTAAAGGATGTAACATAATAGAGCTTAAATATTAAGAGTACATGACATGGAACAAATTGTCTCTATCACATACAGATCGAATTGTGTGAAATTGCCATCACTGAAGTAAAAACAGTCAAACATTTGTAGTCTACTCCACCGAACTGCAAAAATTAGTTTCACTGAATGACAATTTAAAAAATAAAAAAGGATATTAGTTTGGAAGTTGAAAAATGCATTTCAAGTCCAGTTAAGCTCTTTGCTTGCTGGTCCCTCATCCAGGCTCATTTACTTTATGTATGAGAAGCCTGATCTGCCTGTTTTATCTGACCGACTTGAGAACTGTAGGAGAGAATGCAAGTGCTGACATACACTAGGTACTCGCTTAAGCCTCCTTTAAATCTGACTGCGAGGTATGTGGGAGTGTGGCAAGTAATGAACACCACTGCGACAGCAGTTTTGGCCTGTTCTGTGTTACTGTTACTGCAGAAAAAGAGATCCCTCCACAGCTCTGGAAGTTACAGCTCTGGGGCCTTACCTGGCGGGGACTTTCCTACTGCACCATCCTACAACAGAGGACCAAGAGGCAACTCACAGCTTCCACTCTGCTTACAGTAGGCGTGAATCCATTCATAACCTAAACACCTCCCATTGGGCTCTACTTTCCACCACCACTGCGCTGCTGCGGGTTAAATTTTCAACACAGCAAGAAGAAGAAGAGGGGATGAAGGGGGAGAAAGAAGGGATAAAAGGAGAAGGAGGAGGAAGAAGTAGAAATAGTAGGAGGAGGAAGAAGAGAAGGAAGCAGAGATGGAGGAAGAGGGAGAGGTAGAGAAGGAGGCAAAGAAGAGGACAGGAAGGAAGAGGGATGGGATATCTCGGGAGGTGGAATATCTCAGGAAGAACTCTATGCAAGGACTCAAATGATAGCCCTAGGCCTATTACCCCAGCTCTACCTTCTTTAAAGAGCGCTGTTTGCGTAGTAACAGGAAGGGAAGGGAAAGATGATGCTCCAAGATCTCATCCCACTACTGACCCACAGGTGCTCGCAGAGAAAGACTCTGGTCTGGACTGTAACACATGTTCTCCCATGAGTGTGTCTCTATGACTGTGACAGGTTAGGTGGGTGGACAGTTACGTCGGGGCAGGCACCTCTCCTGTGCTCAGAGAAAGGGATACTGCAATGGTCTTTCCAGCACGGGGATAAGTAGAGAGATGGGGGCAGGTCTGAGAGGAAGAAAGAGTTGTCACCAGAGGTAGAACGGAAGTAACACGGAACAGACCAAGGTACCAGGCCCACCACCACAACACAGGTAAGAAGATGCTGGATAGGAGCCAACACAATATTTCTGCCTATGGATGTCTAAGACATCTTTCCACACAATAAACAGAACAAAAATTGAGAGTAAACTCAATTAAGTTTCCCATGGGGCAAGAGCTCTTGTAAGATTGAGACAGGACAAATGGAGGCTGTTTCTTATGAAAGCAAAGAGAACATGTTCATTGTGAAAAATCCAGAAAAGAGAAGAAAACCAGGAAGACATAGGCCTCTGTGGAAGTTTATACACACCCTAGCATAACAGCATGCAGAAAGTCAAGGGCACAAGCCACAAGAGCAGTCCAGGTGGAATCCATCCTCGTGGGTATGTTCTTGCTACAGATCATAAAATAAGCCCAAAGGGGCGACACGGTAACATAGGGACGCATACTATCTCAGATCCACTAAAAAGTCATCTGGCGAATGACTCCCTCCCAGATTATTTTCACACACTGGGAATGAGTGAAATAGCAGACAACCTTTTCTAGACCAAATTCCGACCAATAAAGTGACATGGCAGAGGTGAGGAGAGTTGAGGGAAAAGGAATCTTGGGGAAAGGGAGCAAATGAACAGGTAACGAGACAGCTGGACAGAGTCAAAGATTCAGCTGGGCCTGGGACAGGCAGATGCCTGGTTTTTTGTCAAAACAAACAAAAGAATGTGATTCTGTGGTTAGGAGATACTGGAGAGGATTGAGAAGATCTTAAATAAAAGCTTAAACTAGAAAAGTCCTCACGAGACAAAAAAAAAAAAAAAAAAAAGAAAATGCTGGTGTCCAAAGAAGCAGGAACAGTGGAGAGTTTGTGTAAATGTCTGGATTATTTCCTGTTTACAGTGAGACTATATTTTCTGAATGTCACTTTTATCTTCTTGTTGGGTCTGCAAATAGATGCTAGTATATGACTACGGTCAGCAACCATGCTGACTCCTCTCTCTCTCTCGCTCTCTCACTCTCTCTCTTCTATTGGCGAGAATGTGAGTAGTCACTAGTCTGCCATCATCCTGTGGTTGCCAGGCTATATTTAGAAACAATACTAAAAGCTTGTTTGTCATCTGAAACGCACATTTAGCTGAGCATCTGCTTTTTGTTTTGTGTTTCTGCTTTCGTATGTATGCAAAATCCGAAGCTGTGTCTCTCTTACCCCTCTGGGAGGTTGGGACAGTAGCAAGGTCCCTGCTCAGGGGGCGCAGCGGTTGTCACAAAACTGCATTTGGCCCTTCACAGCCATAGGCTCTGCATTTGCACACTCGGCCAATCACAGAGGAAAAATTTAACATCTGTGCCTGCCCCTCCAGACCTGTCTTGACATCCTTCCCCAAACAATACAGCTTCACCCAACTGTGGGTTGCGGAGAGCATTTTAAAGCATGAAATGAGACAGAATAAAAAACCTTAGAATACATGATACGCAAGGCTAAGCATTGTGTTGTGACACTACCTCATGTTGGGCTTTGTAAGTAAGCTAAAGAGGATTCAGAGTACACAAGAAAATGTACATGCAGACAGTATGCTGTAGACAAGGGTTTGGGAGCCCTTGGGTTGGGGTGTCCGTGGTAGATCCTGAAGATGATCTCTCACAGATGTCACAAGAAGTATGGGCGCCAAGAAGCAGCCGCAACTCTGACCCCAAACCTCCTTATGGACTTGGCAGCTCCTCTCCCAATCTTCTTGCCCAGCCGTCCACCCAGGTGTAGAATGTCCCAGTGCCGTCTAACTCTGCTTTACTTTAGCTAACGAACAAGAGCTGCAAGAGGGTAGCACTTTACTTATTTATCTATGTGTGTGTGTGTGTGTGTGTGTGTAGAGGAAGGTGACTTCGGGAATCATCCTGAATTGCTCTACCTTCTTACTGCTTTGCTCTGGGGTTTCCTAGGCTCCACCTTCCAGGGCCACTGTGGACCACTGCCATTTCCTCCCAGCATTTTTACATGCGATCTAGGATTCAAACTCAGGTCCACTTGCTTTTGACTTTAACCCCTCAGCCATCTCTCCGGCCCCAGCGTAGCATTTTTGCTCAACTCTCAGAGAGGGGACACGGCTTCATCTCTTGCCCTGAAGCTCTCTTCTGTGTGAAGCCTGCCTCTCTTCCTGCAGCCTCAGGATTCTCCAGGCCAGGCCCTTCTTCTTTTGCTGGTCAACAGATGCCAGTCACTTTCTGCTTCCTACCTCTCGGGTGGTTTCTTTTCAGACTCTGCTCATAGCCCTTGGTTGTTACAGCTTCCCACTGCGCACGATCTAAGTTTCTGTGGTTTCCCACAAAGAAGCTGCGTAGTACTAAGCCCAGCACTGCATGGGGGAGGGGAGCTTCCTAGGGAACGAGCACATTCTCTGGCATCGGTACTAATCTGTCTTCCCTCTCGCCTCCTCCTGTTACCAAATGTTTCTCTGTGCCCTGCAATTGTTCTATTTAAATCATCGCTGTTCCTCCCTCCCCTTAATCAAGTACCCATTGATCATAGCTGATGGGCACAACCTTCTTCTGCATCCCTGGGGAATTCAACATATGTGGGCTCTATATTTGCTTGAACAGCTTTCCATTTCCTTCTTAAAACAAGTTTTCCAATTCAGAGCTAATAAAATAAGAATCAATCCCATGGAAAACAAATCAAGGAGATGTTATCATACACCTGTGTAATGCAATGGACCAGACCATGTACTCTTAGGAAAGGATCTTGTGTGTTTCGAGAAAGTACTTACTCTGATAGTGACAGGTACAGTCAGTGGACAGAGGATCAATCATTTCAAAAGCCATTTCATTCATCTGCCCCTGATGGAAGGCCGCTGATTTAAAACAGAGAATCACAACTAATCCAAGTGCAGAGGATAAGTGACTATGGACCCCTTAGCCCTAAACAGGACGCCTAAATTACCCCCTCCAAAGCTCAAGGAGCATCAAAAGAAGGGGCCGTAAAATGTAAAAAGCCTGGGGGAGGGGGGAAGGTGCTGCCGCCTGGGGGAGATGCCGCCAGACAGTATCTTACAGACATGGGGCCTGCGCATCCAGGAACTCACTGCAGCTGTGAGATCTACACAAGATTAACCTATCAACACTTCACCATGGAAGGGGTGAGATCTCAAGAGTCCCTCCACTCTCTCTGAGTGACTGTTGAGGGTTAATGCTGGGGGTTGGGGGGATGGGGCTGTGAAAGGAGAGGAGCTGCTTCCCACAATGGTATATCCACTGGTATACATGCCAGTATGTGCAACACCAAAACTTAGTGAGCCACACGTACAATAAGATATGAAAGCCCGAAGGATGCATACCTTGTTGGAAGAAGGCTTGCAGAGAGAAGAGGAGGAGGAATGGAATCAGGTAGTAAGGGGTAAAATGACATCATTTCATATTGTATCCATGCATAAAATGCTAAAGGAATAAAAATAAATTAAAAAAACAGAAGGACCTAAATAATCAGAGATACCTTGATTTTCTTAGTCTCAGATGAATGAGGTTATAGCCCCCTGAACATCTAACTTAAGTACAACTCAGAAGAGGTTAAGAGAGAACTCAGTGCTGTTTAGTGTAGGATGTACAAAGTACAATCTTTCCTGAATCTTCCCTGTGAGATCTTCAATCATGGCCTACATTGCTCTCTGTTGCTTTGGAATAGAATAATCCTCCTAGAGAAATCAGAGAGCTGCTCAGTTGAACACAGGGGATGGATGAACACCAGAGCAAAGAAAATAAGACAGGACTGAGGAACAAGGACAAACTTATACGCAGACTACACCTGTCAATCACTGGCGATATTAAATTGGAAAATGTTATATGGCCATTAAAAGCAATGCCTAAGGACCTGGGGAGATGATTCAGGGTAAAGTGTTTGCTATGGAACTCAGTTTGGATTCCCAGCACCCACATAAGAATGCAGGATGTTGTAGTATATACTTGTAATGCCAGCACTGGGAAGATTGACCCATGAAGATCCCTAGGGCTTGCTGGCCAGTCAGCCTAGTCAATCAACAAACTCCAGGTTCAGTAAAGATCCTGTTTCAAAAAATAAGGTGAGGAATGGTTGAGGAAGACACCCAGTATCTCTCTCTCTCTCTCTTTCTCTCTCTCTGAGAGAGAGAGACTGATGTGGTGGTACATGCCTGTAACCCAGCACTCAGAAAGCTGAGGCATGAGGATCTTGAGTTTGAAATAGTCTGCAGTACAAATGGATAGATGATAGACAGACAGACAGACAGACAGACAGACAGACAGACAGACAGATAGATAGATAGATAGATAGATAGATAGATAGATAGATAGATAAAATGAGATGAGATGAGATGTCTTTGAAGAGATTTTGAACAACAAAGGTTGAGGCTGTAGCTCAGTGGTACAGCACTTGCTTATCAATCAAGAGAACCAGGTTCCCTGGAGTTTCCCAGACTCCACCTTCCAAGACTGAAGTCTAGGCCATCACCATTTCTACCTGATGTTTTTAGATAGAATCTGGGATCTGAACTCAGGATTTTCTGCTTGTGAGGCAGAGGTATAACCCCTGCACACACACACACACACACACACACACACGAATTTGAAAAAGAGACCCCAGGTTCTGTCTGCATGTTATCAGGAGGTGAGGGGCAAGAAATTTGAAAGTATGAGCAGTGGTTTGTGCTAAGTATTAAATTGAATGAGTAAGGTTTAGTGTATATACTCTATGATCTCAATTACGTAAAAAAAGAATGAAAGGAAATACGCAGGATGTTGAGGTAAGACAGTATAATTTTGATGACATTTTTCTAACACTTTATGTTTCTCTGTATTTTATATTTTTATGACACAAACATATACCACCTAAGCATCAAAAACAAAAGAAAGAAAATTAAGGGTTCTCAAACATTCCATTTGAGTTGCAGATTGTCATTATCATATTCTGCGGGACCCATTCTGGAACCCAACAGCCTGGGAGAGCAAAGAAATAGAACTGGGTGGACAAAGCTGGAAAACCCTAATTCTGAGAGGAGCATCGATGCTCAGGTGCAGACAGATGGTCTAGGAGAGCACGTGGCAGGGGGCATCCTGCCTATGGTGCCCAGGACTGGTGCTGTCCCTGCAGGACCACAGCAGTGAGTGGTTGGAAAGTCTTATGCAAAGAGATTAGAGGTGACCAATAGACTCAAGAGAGAACCACAGGCAGCTCTTATCTGTATCGGGCTAGTTGCTTTCATGGAGACTTTTAAGAACTTGTCTGGGTTAAACCGAGACCCAGGAAGATACCATGAGGCCGAGGAACTGGCAGGGAATCCCAATCATATAGACAGGGACAATATTATGGGCTATGAGAAGGCAATCATTAGGAGCTGTGCATATCTATGGCTCATTCTTTTGAATGAATTAATTCACATATCCATCTGTTGGAGTTTGCTTCCGTATTTCTGATAAATTCGCCACCAATGAATTTAGGGGAACAAGTGGTTTTATTCTGGCTTATAATGGTTGGATTACAGTTCTAAGTCCACCTTAGCAGGTAAAGCCCATACCAACACCAGGAGCAAAGGGAACTGGACACCACATTCACAGGGCATACTGAAAGAGGGGCAAACTTCACTAGCAAGAGAGTAAATCTGCCAAAGTATGCTGAAGAATGCCAGCTTACTGAAGCAGGTTGCTCTGCCTTATCCACCTGCCCAAGGAATGAATGCTCTCCCTGTGGGCTGGTCCCTCTCCCTGTGGGCTGGTCCCTCTCCCTGTGGACTGGTCTCTCTCCTTGTGGGCTGGTTCTTCTCACATCAACAGTCTCCTGCAAGCTTGCTCAAGGGCTTGCCTTAACTGCTAGCTCTTCACAAATATGCTCAGGGCTCAGCCTTCAACTGCTGATATCTAACTAGCATGCCATTCATTCATTAAATAAGGACTGGACTTTCCTTCTAGACATTAGAATCATAAAGGAAGCCTGAGCATCGTCCACTTAGCAGATTTAGGCAAGTCTCTACACCATACTCGTGCTAAAGTCTTGAGCAAACTGAGAAGACTTTTAGGATCTTGCCTGAGTCTGGGGGTCTACATAGCAGTGTAGATAGCACTTCCTGTTTTGAGGAATTCGTGAATACAAGCATTGGGGAAAGTCAGAGCTAGCAAGAACCATTAGAAGTTTCTCCCAGTCTTGATTCTCAATTGCATCTGCTATGATCATGTGTTGATATTAGCCAGGATCTGTCTGGAATTGTGCCCATGAAAACAGAATTTAATGAAAATTATTAACTGGTTCTTGCCATGAGCACCGAGCGTTAAAGGCAAGGAACCACCTAATTCTTCTGCGGTGTGGTGGCAGTGAGCTACACAGGATTTTCATTCCACCTTCCAGAACAGGAAACCAGCTTGGAGAGGTTTCATGTTCTTCCCACAAGTAAGTCAAGACATGTCATCTAATTCATGTTCTTGTCTTCTCCAAGTCCAAGATCCTTCCATTACAGCCCATCTAAAGAACTGAGATGGTTCCCAGTACCCCCAAGAAAGTGGCAGTCCATGGCACATTCACAGTGCCAAGCATGCGTGCAGAACATGTGAGTGCTGGGGCAGAATGAGTTGGGAACATTACTTTCCCATGGTTGCTCTCAACTGTCACAAATGTGGTGCCTTAAAAATGATTGAGATTATTCCCAATAAGTAGAAATTATAGATGTCAGTGGAAGAGGGAGGACTTCATATAATGCTTTATTCTTTTGTGCTTTAGAAACATGTTGTGTTTTGAAATATAAGTGTTCCTGACTTAGGCAGTGTTATTTCAAAATACAAATATCATAGATTTTTGAGGATCTCCACAAAAAGACCAAGATTTATATTCTGACAATGACAGAAGTCAAAAGCCCAAACTCAGCATTGTGGTACAGAAATCGAGGGGATACAAGATCATACCTCCCCCTGAGGTTCCTGGAGACCATCTTCCCAAGGCCTCTTTCATCTTCTGGTGGCTGATGGTCCCCTGTGTGGGGGCCACATTATTTATTCCAGAGCTCAAGACCTGCATCTTAAATGTAAGTGCAATGTGGAACCTATCTGGATAATACAGGATATTTTAATATTGATTTCAATAGTCTTCACTTACTTACACCTGCAAAGAATAACTAGGGTAGTAACCTTTACTAAACCATATTATCTCTATAGATTCCAGAGAAGTGAACCTGATGTCTTTGAGAGCTATTATTTAGTCTATTACTCTAGGTTATGGGTTTAAATGCTACAGTGACCTCTTCTGTCTCTGGATAATTGCTCAGTTAAAGGGGCATACACTTGTGAAAAAGAAAATATGATGTAGTGACCAAAGAATGTGGGGAAAAGTTTGCGGAGGAGGGTAGGACTAAAATAGCCTTCCTTAAATAGCACATTTGGTAATTATAGCCCAAAGGCAGTATACTGCTTCTTAGTTCGACCACTTATGCCATGTGCCCACAGAGTTGGCACAAGTTCCCAGGCTCTGAGCCTCCACTTTTTCTGATCAGATGTACAGAAGATGGTTTGGCCCCACAATCCTGATATGTCATAGCTGAACAGTCCCGAGGGAATCAAGTGTCCAAGCCCTACTTCCCTCCTTTACTGGTAAGAGTTCAAAGTTTGATATACGTGGGTATACCGAGCCTCCTTCTTCTACAGACCAGCATTCCCATTATTAGAGTGTATTATGTTTTCCATTTTTATGTGTTTTGGGAAGGGGGTATGCATGGTCTATGTGTTTTCATGTGGGTAGGGGCTCAGACTCACCTTGTATAAGGGTACTTGTGCATGCATTTGTGTGCGGGGCCTAAGGGTGACCCTAGGGATCATTCTTCCTCCTTATTCTATTGAGCCTAGGTCTCTAAGCCCTAGAGTTCACTTACAGAGCTAGCACTGGCTCGCCAATTCGCTGAGGATTCCCAGGCTCTGCTTTCCAGGGAATACCAGATCTACCAGCATTTTTGTGTAATCTGAGATCCTAACTCCTGGTCCTTGTGCTTGCACCGAGGTACTTTAAACCCTCAACCATCTTCTCACCCTTGAATCTATATTTTTTTAATGGGCCAGCAGAGTAGCCCCCTAAAAGGCCACCAGATCTGGGACCCAGGATGAAGGCAACCGTGACCAGGACTGACTACACATGTGTTAATCATCTGGGAGTGAGAGCAGCCCTGTGTCTTTTCCTTGTGTACTTTTCCAAGCTTGGTTACGATGCTTCCTGCTCAGCACCTCCTCCCCCAGGGTGGGGGTCACCTCCTTCCCCAGGGTGGGGAGTCACCTCCTTCCCCATCTGCTTTTCTTTCTACCAAATCTTGTCTTCTTGATTTGAGTGTCTATCGCCATACTACATACTAGATTTCTCTTCACTCACTGTAATTCTCCCATCTCTCTGACCAGGTCAGACTCCTTCCTATTGCCTCTTTCTCCTCCCTCTCTCCCATCATCCTCCTCTTCCCAGTCTATACCATTCTGGCTTCCTTGGCAGGAAGTCGGCTGCTAATTTCAAGGCAAGTGTGATGAAACCAAGAAATACATTGACCTGAAGAAAGTGAGTGCAGAAGTGGGGACTAAAGGAGGAGGTTGTCTTTAGCCTCTTTGCTGCTGGCTGCACATCGTGACTTCTCCCGTCCTAAAGTCACAAGGGGACGTTCTTGTCTGATGCTTCTTAGGTCCAGCATTTGTAACTGAAGCATGTGAGCAAAATAAATCCCCAAAGTGAGGGCCTCCATTTTGGGGGTCACCACCTTGAGAGTTACAACATCTTTTGGAAGCCATGTGACCTTTGGATTTCCTTTTCTGCTCTTAAGCACAAGGACGATAACAGTTGCTTCCCGGGATTTCGTGAAGCATGGATGAGATAATGCCCATGAGATCCTCTGGCACAAAAATCAGTGCCAAGTGAGTCAATAAGTATTTGTGGGCTTGATATATCTAGGCCATCTCTTTTGTGAAGATTCTTTGGATTTCTCTGCCCAGGAGCACTGACTTCTGTCCATATCACTCCATTTGTACCCAATACATGCCGACATCTTAGAACAAAGCATGCATTAGTAATCCCACCAGCCCCCATCCGACCTCACTCTCACATCTCCCCAGACTCTCTCTAATACAGAAATGCACATCATTGCTTCTGTAATCCAAGCACCTAGTATAGTATCTAATTGTGGAAGATGCCTAAAACACTGGATGGAGTGATTCGAAATATGGGACTTTCTAAACCTAAACCTTTCTGGCTGGGACCATTTTTTATTTATTATGCCTATTTCTGCTCCCTTCTATTTATTAAGATCAATGACAAAACCCATTGGAAGGACATGTCTATAGTAGCCCCAGAAGACTCGGTGGGCTCTGGTCCACTCTAGGACCTTAACAAAAGAAATCAAACTGTTGGCATGTTCCCAAAGACCAGACATACCCACTCACTGGCACGGTTTCCCATTCAACATAGTCACGTGACTGGGAAAACAAGGGCTCCAGGCAGAAGATTCCCAACACCCCAAAGGAACTGCTTTGGGAACTGATTTCCCTACAGAGCCTCCTGCGCTATATATAACCAGGGGCCTGTCTAGGAGTGATGCGTGTCAGTAACCTCTAGGAGTCAGTCCTGAGGTCTGCAACGCCATGGGCCATTCTCCAGATCTATCCAGGAGCTAAGTTAGGATGGAATTCCACCCATGTCAGGACGTGGAAAACAATTGCTTGAATGCTAAATCCAAGACTGATGTGAAGGACCAACAGAACACTAAGCTCCAAAGACTTAATTGGGAGTCTCTGAAACAGGTCACAGAAAAGGTGAAGAATCTGGGTGTAGTAATTAATCTTGGTTGTCAATTTGACTATACCTGGGATTAACTAAGGGAGTAGCTGTCAGGTTACCCGAAGAGGTTATCTGGATTAAGATATTTGAAATAAATAACCAACTTTAAATGTGGATGGCACCTTCCAGTATATAAAAGGAAGTGCAAGAAGATCTCTCTCCCTCTCCCCCTCTCCCCCCCTCTTTCTCTCCCTTTCTTCCTCTCTCCTCTCTCCCTCTCTCCCTCTCTGTCATCCTGTACTGACAAACTCACTTTCCTGAGTTAGTCATAACAAATGTGATGCTTCCCCCATAGCATACCAAGCTTTCTCAGTCACCGAGAAGCACACACACCTAACTGGTAACAGAGATCAGTGGAATGCTCGAAGGTGATCATGGAAGGGACGCTTGAATAAGGATTCGATTGGGAAATTCTGTTACAACCAACAGAACTTCAGTATTGCTTTAGCTTCCTTAAGACTTGCCTTAACCTCCGTGGCTGGCTGCAATTGGGGGTGAAGAGAAGTTCTCCTTTTATGTTAGACGGCATCCAGAAGAGCAGCAGAGCCATTTTTGGCAGGAACGCGAAATGCCTGAATCTTAAACGCCCTGGCTTCTGAGTCACTGTCCAAAACAGGAGAATGAAGGGTTTTATTCTTCCATGATCCAGCTTGGTAAGAGAGATCATAGCAACATCAGGAGCCAAGGAAACTAGCCACACTGTATCCATAGGAATTGCTGAGAGAGGGACAAACCTCCTCACTCCAAATGCAAGTCTGTCAAAGTTTGTCAAAGTCTGCCAAAATACTGAGCCAGCTTTCTCCATCTTATTCATCTGCCCAGAGAGTGATCTCACCCATCATGGGTTGAGTCTTCCCACATCAATTAGATAATTTCCTACAAGTCTTGCCTAAGCTATCACTTCACAGATGTGCTTTCAATTTGTCAACTTGACACCTATGACCAACTAGCAGAGTGTGCATATTTTCAAAGCACTTCCCAGACCCGGACACTGAGAAGTAATAAGCTATCTTGTCCTAGAGATTACTATTGCCCTTATGGGAAGAAGCAGGGAGCACTATTAAAGGAAGAAATGTTAACAAGCCTATGATTTGGATAGTGCTGCCGGGAGCATTTGGAGTGATTCACAGAGCAGTCATGTAGCATGAACTGCATATGCTTTTGTGGAAAGGGATGTCCATGGAACATAGTAAATAGCAGGCATCATGATGGATCGAGGCTACCTTGTGCCAGCCTCCAACATAACTAATGCTAAAGTGGCCAGTGCTTTTGAGTATATGTGCCTGTGGAGGTCAGTGAGTCACAGCAGTTAATACAGACATTGTGGAATAGGATTCTCCTCCACCCCAGATATCACCCCAGCAGGTGTGCGGGCACTAGATGAAGTGCACATAGGTGCATCAGTAGCTATGTGAGGCCCGTGCTATGATTCTGCATCTGGCATTCTCCTACCAAGAGAACAAACAAAATAAGGTCTTCTTTCCCAGGTGGTGTCCTGAAAGCTAAGTCTGTGGCATGGCTGCTAGCATCATGCAGTCACCTCATCTGGGGATGGTGGAAGTGTGCCCAGGCCATACTAAATTACACTTTTTTTTTCTTTCTCATTTGTAAAGTCAAATTACAGGAGCAGAAACTCAAGGCAAGTGCATGAATTGTGTATGCAAGTGTAGGTGGGGGTCCATTTGTTACGGGGTATGATGAGTGTATACGTGTGTGTCTATCAGACTGTGTATACCTGGAGTGTTTCCATCCTAAGCATTTCACAGAAATTTTAAAAACTCCACTTAGTCCTGGGAAATGGCTCATTGGTTAAATCTCTTGCCTTGCAAGCAAAGGAACCTGGGTTTAGATCCCCAGATCCCATATAAAAATGCTGGGCTGTATAGAATGGGAACTTACAGTTGAAATCTTTGGGTCTAAAGCTGGATGAGTGAAGGGAAATGCACATATCAGTGGGGTGGCCTGAAGAGAAGTAACTTGATATGCCACAGAGGCTTGGGCCCCCACAGGCGTAGACAAGTTCTGGGGTCCATATAAGCATACAAGGAAAGGGTAGGAGGGAAGTGGAAGGGAATGAAGAAGGGAGGGAAGCTGGGATGAACACTCAATATGCTTATGAAAGTAGAAAAAAATAAAAATGTTGGGCTGGTGTGGCAGCCAACCTCTGATTCTAACTCTGGAAGGAAGAGCCTGGGAATCCCTAGAGCAAGCTGGCTGGCCAGACCATTGCTAATGGCATGCTGTGGGTATCGTTGGAGACCCAGGCTCACAAGAGTAAGGTGGAAGAGCAACAAGGATGATTCCCAATGTCACCCTTGGACCTCTACACACACACACACACACACACACACACACACACACACACACAACATATACATGAAAGAAAAAATAAAAACCTTTAGTGGGTACAAGGTCCTGTGATCTGGCCACTTGGGAATGGAGAACATTGATTCTGCCAGGCAAGATCCAGACTGGACAGACCAGGACAAAGCTACTATGTCTTTCATTGTCCAAACTGGGATGAGCTACCCTGGGCCAGTATGGTAACTGTTAGGTGTCCTGGGAAGAACTTACTCTCTACAGAGCCAGGGGCTTTCCTTCGGTGCTCTGGCTTTCCCACCTGTAGAGAATCAAGTTATGCTAAATCTTAGACCTGGCATTTCTCCAACATGACTATAAACTTTGCTGTTAATTTGCCTTCTAAGATGGCCTCCGTCTCCGTCTCTGTCAATCACTATGCTTGGCATCTCCTTCTCTGCCACACTTTCATGTTCAACCATCATCACCGCTACCACTTCCACCACCATTTCCCCCAGCAATCTTGCTGTCTCACCACTTTTTAAAATCTCTACTGCCACTGTCACTATCAACTGTTTCCTGTGCCACCAACATTGTTACCATCTCCCTTCCCATCATCACGACCACTGCTGCTACCACCACCACCATTGCCACCCTCCCCCAATGTCATCCTGGCTCCCATCTACCCCACTATCCCTTTTCTTTTCACTTCCATATCCAGCCCCATCTCCATTGCCACCATCATCATCTCCACATGGCTACTACCACTACCATTGCCAATACCAACCCCATCATATTCATAACTACTTTATCATCCTGGATGCTTATAGTGCAAGTTTTGTGCTGTTGACACACTTCTTACTCACTTTACCTTATGACGTCTCCTCTTGTGAAAGTCTTTATAGTCTACAAATCTCCAAAACAGAAAAGAAACTACCTAGAAAGAAAATACATCAGATGCCAGTCCTGGAATACACAGGTGCTGGCTCCCCCCTTCCTCCCACTGCTCTGAGACCCCATCAGTTGCTTGGGGAACACAGCTCTTGATTCAGCCTTGTGAGACAGTGGGCTCCCTGTTCCGAGTTCTGCCTCAAATGACTCTGCAGAAGGAACACAGTGATCTTGCAAAATGTCACTGAGTCAGAAGCTCGGCAGTTTTGCCAGCAATCTGGGGAGAAAACTCAAGCACAGTCTTAGGGAGAGTGAGCAGACAGGCTTGGGGCTGATTTCCCCATGTGTGCCCATGGCAAGACCTCCATTTCTTCTGCTTGTAAGTGTAGGGACACATAATGCATGCCGAAACACCCATACCCCCCACAGACAAACTTGCACCCCCAAACCAATCCCATTATCAAGGCAGAGGACAGTAGATTAGGGGACCAGAACCTTCAGAAGCTCAGAATTGTGCACACGGAAACTTGATTTACTCACATCCAAAGGTGCTGCCCAGACTTCCCAGATGCAGTGACTTCCACTGCAGCACTTATTCTTGGAGCACTGACCCTTGGAGCACTCATCCTTGGAGCATTGATCCTTGGAACACTGGCCCTTGGCACACTTGCCCTTGGAACACTCACCCTTGGAGCATTCATCCTTGGAGCATTGATCCTTGGAGCACTCACCCTTGGAGCACTCATCCTTGGAGCACTCGCCCTTGGAGCACTCGCCCTTGGCGCACTCACCCTTGGAGCACTCACCCTTGGCGCACTCATCCTTGGAGCACTCGCCCTTGGCGCACTCACCCTTGGAGCACTCACCCTTGGGGCACTCGCCCTTGGCGCACTCACCCTTGGAGCACTCGCCCTTGGAGCACTCGCCCTTGGGGCATTCATTCTTGGAGCATTCGCCCTTGGGGCACTCATTCTTGGAGCTCTTGCCCTGGGAGCACTCATCCTTGGAGCACTCGCCCTTGGAGCACTCATTCTTGGAGCACTCGCCCTTGGAGCACTCGCCCTTGGCGCACTCACCCTTGGAGCACTCATTCTTGGAGCACTCGCCCTTGGAGCACTCATTCTTGGAGCACTCGCCCTTGGGGCACTCGCCCTTGGAGCATTCATTCTTGGAGCACTCGCCCTTGGCGCACTCACCCTTGGAGCACTCACCCTTGGGGCATTCATTCTTGGAGCATTCGCCCTTGGAGCACTCGCCCTTGGAGCACTCATTCTTGGAGCACTCGCCCTTGGAGCACTCACCCTTGGAGCATTCATTCTTGGAGCACTCACCCTTGGAGCACTCGCCCTTGGAGCATTCACCCTTGGAGCATTCATTCTTGGAGCACTCACCCTTGGAGCACTCGCCCTTGGAGCACTCGCCCTTGGCGCACTCACCCTTGGAGCACTCATTCTTGGAGCACTCGCCCTTGGAGCATTCACCCTTGGAGCACTCATTCTTGGAGCTCTTGCCCTGGGAGCACTCATCCTTGGAGCACTCGCCCTTGGAGCACTCATTCTTGGAGCACTCACCCTTGGAGCACTCACCCTTGGAGCATTCATCCTTATAACAAATAGATGAGCAGCCCAGCAGCCTTCCTGCCACCACCTGTCTGAAAGGTTTCCTCACACTCTTCCTCCCTGACTCTCTGAGAGGCCCTCTCGTCTCTACCCCATGTCTCTCTCACTCTTTATCCCATGGATCTCAGCAAGCCTGGCAGAGTCTGGGAACTGGACAATGGTTTTGGACAACAACCTTCCTTTTCTCCCAGCTGCTGCTAACACTGTTCTTGAAAGTCCAGGTCAGTTCCTGTAATCATAACCAGGGAGCAGTAGGTTCTGCCTACTTTGTGGTCACAGCGCATCCTGACAGGTGCCTCCCTACTTCTTTTAGAGCTTATCAGGCACTGCAGAGAGAAGAAATTATGATGACCCGGGGTTTATCCACTGTAGGTAAAAACCTTACTGAGACTTTGAGTCTTGGATTTGATTCCTACTCTACCACTTACTGGCTACATGATTCTGGGCAAGTTACCTATCTTCTTTCTTTTCCCCTGTTTAAGAACTTTGTGAATGTAAGCTCTGGGAAAGAAGCTGCACCTGTAAGGCTGAATGACTGATTAAAACTTTAATGATATGGAGAGGTTGGAGTGTTTCAGGTCATTAACTTGGGCTATCTCCAGCCCCTTTAGTATCTATTTAGTATCCACCTCTGTATGTGACCTAACATCTTGGTGACTCTTAGGTAAATTCTTTGGAATTTACAAACAAAAAGCTAAGAATGTCATCAGAGAGCATCTATATCCTATCTAAGAGATCTCCCCACTTTTATGGTACCAGCCTAACTGACGTTTCCACCAGTGTATTCAGAAAGTCCCTTGATTTATGTTTTTCTTTGTTCTGTGATTATAAAGCTTCAAGAAACTGTTATCATAATGGAATACATGGAATTTGGGGAAATATCAGTTTGTGCTCCCCAGCCATGCTCACTCATATTTGGCTCCAGAAGAAACTACCTTTGAGGTGAGAATTGTGGTTTTCCCATCTATGGTATTACTGTGAGTTTAAATGAGTTTTTTTTTTACTTGTGAAGACTTTTTAGTGTTCTACAAACATGAACTAATGCTGCTGATTACACAACTCCTTCCACCTCTGCAACAATTACTGCTGTTAGCAACAAAGCGTGTTGGCAGAGTTAACCTCAACCCTCAAAGTCAGAATCAGTCATAGTTACCATTTATTAGCACCTATTGAGTGAATCCTGCTGGGAACCTTTGCTGGCACGAATTCTTCTGACCTCTACAGTCAGCCTGCTGTATACAACATGCACAATGTGTCATGTAATCACTCACTACTTCTCACTGATGAGAAATATCAGTGATGGGAAATATTAGACGGAGGTCTAAATTCCCAGGGAACTGAAGGAAACTGCACATTCTTAAGGTAAGAAACTCTTTATTGTGGAGAGTGGCTGCAATAAGGACTAAGAGGAACATTTAGCATTGGCACAGCCATGATGCGAAATAGACATAACCAAGGCCACATCATAACAGATCTTGACCAACAAGGCCAAAACTAGGATCTGACTAAAGGCACGGCCCTGTCTCCCTCATTTCTCAGATAAGAGTTGTTTGTACAGTGTTAGCCTTGCACAGAGTACCTGGTGTCCTGCAAAAAAGCCACATATCCCATGACACCTGTTGATGCAAGACTATTATTGACTTATCTATACAATAAATGCATGGGCTGATGTTGGCTGTAGCTGAGATGCCATCCGAACCATCTGCACTCCTGATCCCAGCTTTTCTTCCTTCTTTCATCACTCCAACAGAACCACGCTGTACAAGTGTTGGCAATTTATGTCTTGCTCCATTCCAAAAAAAAGTTGAGGGCACCTGAGTTCCCAGACATGTGACAAAGCATCAAGACTGGTGAGACCTGAAGTGGAATCCCAGCCCCTCGAACAAATCCTCTGAGAGCTTTAGTCTCAGCCACCTGCAGATTAGCCGTGCAAAATTAAAAGACAGTCCTCATCACATTTCTGATAAATAAATCAAGATTTAGGGATGTTGAGATTTGTATTTTAAAAGTATTTGGTAAGTAACTAATGAAGCCAGATATTAGCCCAAGGTTGGTGATCTTCATTCTGAGTTCTCTGAGCTGTATCCTCAAGTGCAGAGGTGGGTTAACACAGTCTAGTGCTTCCTAATATATATGGGCACTGTGGCTTTTCTGGCTCTTGGCTCTCTTAAATAATGAAGTTTCTCAATCTGTTCTTTCAGGAGCAATTAAAATGAATAAGCTTTTGCCTCAAAAGCCAAACACCTGAGTTCAGATGTTCAGATCCCAGGTAAAAATCCTGGGACAGGGGATAGAGGGAGGATGTAGTAGCCTGATATTCTAGTCTTGGAAGCTGAGTCTGGGAAACCCCAAAGCAAAGCAATAAGGAGGTAGAGCCATCCAAGGTGATTCCCAATGTCACCGTAGGGACTTCAAAGACACACACGCTCAAGTGTCCTCTTGTACACATTCCCCCCCCATACACACACACACACACCTAGAATAATAACAATTCAAAGTATTGGTGAGGAGGGAGAAGATGGAACTGGGGAAACAGAGGCATCACAATTTCAGCTTGTGTTACTCTCATCCCCACCCATAGTCCCTGTTCTGTGTGCATTGCAATTTGTCATCTGTTTCAAAACTAAATGGAAAACTATTTTCTTGAGGTTCTCAATCCTCTAAAACAATACCATTGCTTAGTACTAAACACACACTGCCAGTCTGCTGCGTGAATCCACTGTGGTAGGTGATTTTGTTACTTCAAGGCTTCCAGGCCTCAAGCAGACCCCAGTCTATGACAGTATCACAGTTTAACTGTATGTTCACAACTGAATGGCTTATGGGAAGAAGGGTCATTATTTTGGCTTACAATTTTCTGGTCAAAGTACTTGTCCAGCTTGGCAGGAGAGCTCATTCCAACATCAGGGTCCACACCATATCCACAGGACTGAGAAAGGGACAATCCTTACTTGCCAGACCATCATGTCTAGACTAGTATACTGAAGAATGCCAAATTCCTTAACCAGCTTCTTCCATCTTATTCACCTGCCCAGGGACTAATCCCACACAGTATGAGTTAGGCCTTCCCATTAATTAAACAATCTCCTGCAGGTTTGCTCTGGGCTTAAGTACAAAGTCTTTATAAATGTGCCTAGAGGGGCTGGAGAGGGGCTCAGGGGTTAAGCCTCTGCCTTGCAGATGGAAGGTCCTGAGTTCGGATCCTAAGACCCCACATATAGACGCCAGCAGAAGTGGGGGCGGCCTGTGTTTCTGGTCCTGGTAGGGAGGAGCCTGTGAATCCCGGGGCAGAGTAAACAAGGAGGAGGTGGATGCGTCCATGGTGGTTCCCGAATTCGCCCATGGTTACACACACACACACACATGCACACACACACACACACACATACACATGCGCATGCGCATGCACGCACACACACACACACACGCACACACACACACACGCACGCACAATTGAATAAATTAAAAACATTTAAAAATAAATAAATAAATAAATGTGCCTAGAGTGCAAACCTTCAATTGTCAAGTTGACACCTGTAACTAACTAGGACAGATAGAGAGTACAAGAGTACAAGAAGAAATGCAGATAGGACATGACAAAAGCCACCAACTGGAACTGATATGGAAGCTTCCACCTTGCTGGACAGCTTACAAAGCACCAGAGAGTATTATGGAAACTACAAGGGAGAGAGGCAGTCAAAAGTCTCATCAATCTATGAACTCTGCAAGTTACAATATGAATCACTATGGCAAGAGGTGACCATCCATGTGATAGTGGCATGAACATAAAGGAGGCAACCAACAGCTTCCTGATCAGCTTTAAGGCCCACTTCTCAGAAGGGACCACATTCCTGTAAACTAGAGTAAAAACCCATGGAAAGGGAGGACACAGATCCCAGGGGAAGAGCAGGCTATGAAAGTTTAGCTATGAAAAAACTACACCAAACTTCCTTTTAAACACCTGTTAATTCTATGCATAGATTGCAGAAGTACTCAGCATTCAACTCAGAACCTCCTTCTGTGTTTACTACAGAAAAACATGACTGGCCAAATTGCAGAAAATAACTGATTGTGGACTTCTTGGCCTTTATGAGGACATTGAAGTCACATTCGCCTCTACCTGAGGCTCAGGGAACATCACAGAAAAGGGGATGGTAGATGGCAAGAGCTTGAAATGGGATAATGGTGGTCCAGACATTATCTCCTGGACATGGTATGAACTTCATGAGATTTGTCCTATCTCACCAGAAAAAAGGCAAAGATCTCAAGAAATTCTACATCTCCCTGAGAGACTCATGAGAACTAATAGGTAAGAAAAGGAAGATGCTATTCTCAGTGGTCTACCCATTGATCTATGTCACTTACTGGAGCATGAATCATGTAAGATGTATGACATCAAAGACAAACTAGATGAAGCACAGTGGGCCACACATGTAAAAAGACTTGAAAATAGGAGGGAGTATGACAGGGGAGATGAAGGGTTGTCAGGGGAAGAGGGAGGGATGAGAATGGGGACTAGGAGAAGAGAAAAAAATAAAAATAAAATCATTAATTAAAAAAAAGAAGAAATGTTTTTCCGCCCGGGATGCTTGAGATCCAGGGAGGACACTCTGCTCCCCAGGAGGTGACCTCCAATACCAATCAGAATGCAGCCAAGGACAGTGCAGGAACAGCAAAACTGAAAAAAATAACAATAATTCAGAACATCAGAGACCCTACATTAATCACCTGAAACCAGACCAGCCAAATCGCTCCCTATCCTAAAGCTCAGGGAAATTTACGGAAGAGGGGGCGGTAAGATTGTAGGAGCCTAAAGATGGGGAGGAGCAACAATACACAAGATACTCCACACAAGTTAGGGCCACAGTAGCCATAATCAGATTTTGCATGACCTGCACAATGACAGACATATCAATGCCCTCCCCCCAAAGTCTAGCACGGATCACAGGTACTAGGATCCTTAGAGGCAAGGGGTTAACAGTCACAATAGTGTTCCCATACTAAAGGGGAACACAAGAAAGGGTTCTAGGCAATGTTATTGAGTCCTTACACTTCATTAGAGTGGAGGATGCAGAGGGAAGCTTGACATTCACACTAAAGGATGCTCCAAGGACTGGGGGAAGAGGAGGGTACTGGGAGAAAGGGAGGAAGGGGGTGGAAGGAAGGAGGAAGGGGAAAAGGGGGAGGGAGTAACGGGATCCGGGGAGGGGTGGAGGGAGGGAGGAAACTAGAGGGAGGGAGGGGACTGGGGTACTTATTAAGTTTGTATGAGTGGGAAAACAACAATAATAATAGTAAGAAGAAATGCAGCTGTAATGCAAAGCAGAGCAGAGATGGAAGCACGTACAGTTGTGAACATCATCCTAGCCTGCCATCTCTTCTTCCTCCCCCTCCCACTACCTCCTTTGCTGCGTAATCCTCTACCCCATGAAAGAAGCTACCCCCCTGGCCACGACTCCCCATTCAGCGCCTTCAACCTAATTGAACCTGCAATCATCGAGTTTCTCATTCATGATGAGATGGCTCACTTTATGTGTCAGCCTAGTTGAGTCAAAGACTATCCACGGAGCTTGTGAACATTACTTCTGATGTGTCTGCGAGGGTGTTCAAGAAGAGATTAACATTTGAGCCAGTAGACAGAATGAAGAAAACCTTCCCCTAACCACGTGGGGGGTCATCATCCCATCCACTGGCAGCTGGAACAGGAAAAAAATGTTTTCAAAAGTTTCGGGGCCAACTGACTGTCAGACAGATACTATCCCTAACCCCTCCCCCCCAAAATAGGGTTCCTCCTGGATAGTTGATCTGTGAGGTAACCCCAGAGTTACCACTTAACAGCTGAGTTAAAAACTCAGCTAGAAGGTTGAGGAGATATCTCAGGTGTTAAAGCCTTTGCCACTCAAGCAAAGGAGCCTGAGTTCAGGACCCCAGATCCCACATAAAAAGGCCAGGTGAATATGGCCGTGGCCTGTAATTTTGGCCCTGGAAGGTAGAGCTTAGGAAACCCCAGAGGTAGAGCAATCCAGGGTAATTCCTGATGTCTATCCTGCTGCCTTGGACCTCCACAGGTACACATACTCAAATTCCCTCCTGCACACATGCCTGCACACACATGTGCACACACGCACGCGCACACACACACACCATAGATAGCCAAGGAGGCTCAGGAAAAACAGTGCAAACAAGAAGACAGGTTACAGAAAGCAGGTTGTCACACGGAAATGGGGATTCGAATGGAGCAGAGAGATTTGAACTCCTGTAGCTGTGAGATCGCTAGCCGAGAGCTTGCTACTAACACTACAGCTTTGGGAGGTGTCCCAGCCCAGAAGGGTCACAACTCCGCGTTCTTCCGCCCAGTCGCAGGATACCGGCTGAGAGCAGTCCAGAACAGAACAGAGATCTCAGAGAATTTCCTGTCTGGAGTCACAGGTTCCACAGGATGAAAGGTGGGTCTCTGTGGGCTCCTTGGCCTGAGGTCAGAGCCTCTACAGTCTTCGCCAGGTCTTTGGTGAGTCATGAAGGCAAGAGCAGGCTTCTTGATCTTCCCTCTTCCAAGAAAGATCTGAGGAGATGGACTCTGCAACGGTCAGGCCACCTGCATGCAAACAAAGTACAAAATGGAGCCCATGTAGAAGAAAGAGAAGAATGAAGGCAGGAGGGAGGCAGGGCATTGGCAGATGCAGAGACACAGGCAGAAATAGTGAAAGGAGAGAGACAGAAAGAGAGAGAGAAGACAGAAAGAAAGAAGAGAGAGAGAGGCAGAGAGAGAGGGGGAAAAGGCAGAGAGAGGGAGTTGACAGATGGAGAGAGAGAGACAGAGAGGTACTATCACATCTGGAGGTAGAAAGGAAAGCTGCTTATGACAGATACAGTTGCTCTCAATAAAGTCTGGCGGGCTGGGAAGGAGGTTGCAGATGATCTGTCGTGCCAAGCCCAGCCACCTGTTGCACCTTGGGAGTTTTCACCTCCCAGTTGCTGGCTGCTGCGGCTGTGGTCCAGCGATCTTTGAACCCAGAGCTGTTGCAGTGGTCTTTCCCGCAATGACTTTTCCAGAAGCTGTCCTGCCATCGTTACCATGCCTGGCTTCACTTGGAGATTGTAGCTGGGGAATTCTTACCCTCGGTAGTCATTGTCATGGATATTAAAGGTTGCTCATTCTCTTCTCTATACCACATGTTTTGTTTTGTTTTTTAAGTCTGGCAGCTACTACTTCAGTGACTACTACGGTCCCTTTCAACCCCCATCACTAAGACTATTCTAGGAAGCTTATGCAAAAATTTAATAAGATCAAGGTCTAAAATTCATGTCTTAAATTGTCATTGTTATGGAACAAGAAGAGGTGTAGCCCTATTATGGTTTGAATGTGAGTCGTCCCTCCACAGGCCCATTAGCTGATGTCAATGTCTAGAAAGGTCGTGGCATCTTTAGGAGGTGGAGCTTGCTGGAGGAAGGCATGCTGCAGTGTGCAGGCATGGGGTTTGGTAGCCCAGCTCCGCTTACTCGAGCAGTTTGCTCTTGCTCTCTCTGCCTCCATGATGACTTCCGTGTTGTGACCTGAACTGCCTCCAGCTTCTGCAGCCTGCACGCCTTTGTCGCCGCCATAATGAAAACTTTCCCCAAATAAACTGGAAGCCTGGCTTGCTCTGAGTAAAACAAGCCAGGTGATCATGTGGGAGCTAAATCGATTCCTGTTAGGAGGAGAAGCATGTTTATCAATTCAACTTACAAGAAATACTGGATGACAGAGGTTGCTTTCTGTGGTGAGGCGTTGGCTACTTCCGATCTAATTGGAACTCTTCAAGTTTGGACTCTGCCTGCAGTGAGCCTATCACGTGGCAGGATCCTCTCCCAAGTGTGTCTTGCCCTCCCTTTTGGTCTGTTATCCCCAGGCCCAGTCCCTGGATCTCTGGATCCAGGAGTTCAGTGAGACTTGTCCTTGTATTTACAACTCCACGAATCCAGCAGCAGCTGCTCCGACCAGGCCATGGCCGATTGTGGTGGTCACTTTTTTTTTTTTTTTTTTGGTATGAATGACATTTTCCTTCTCTCCTTCAGGTGGCAGCTCTCTCCTGATTGACTCTTCATTTTATACCTATTTGCATATACTCAGCCCATCAGAACCCCTACATCTACAAAAGATAAAACATCCCCAAGAGACACTCAGACCATCTAAGGAGGAGGAAGAGAAAAACGTGTCCCTGCCCTCCGGACTCCTAAGAGGTAGACTACTCAGCACCTCACTGTCCCCGAGGATTCTACCTGGCAGAGGATCTGCTGGGGCGCCTGTGGTTTCAGCCTCTGAGACCAGTGACTGTAGGCAGGAACAGATTCCTGCTCTGGGGACCAGCCGCCGCACCTGCTCTCCAAGACCTGCTGCTTCTGAGGGCACCTGGCCAGCCTCCCAAGGCCTGCTGCGGAGACGCGACGCTTCTCAGAGCCATGGCATTTCTCTGGACTGTAAGGCCTCTCAGAGTTGTGACACTTGTGGCAAGCTTTCTCACTGCCAGAGTTCAAGTCTTTCTGTTCCATTTGAGTCAGCGCTTGAGTGTTTTTGACTTGTTTTTCCATGTGCATAATGTCCTCCCCCAACTCTTATTCATAAAGTTTCTTTGCCCTTCTTTTGTCTACTCAACTCATTCTGGAGGGGATAAAACAAGAACATAATTGGAGAGAAGGGAATTGACTGTCTCATTTAGATGAAGTTTTGGTCCTCTGAGTCAATCCTATCCCTACATAGTTCACTACTTTCTATAGTGGCTGATTCAGAGAAGCTTGATCCAGACCACACGTGGCTTTGTCCATGGGCTTCTTTTTCATGCACATTTGTGTGCTTGTGCGTGTGCGTGTGCGTGTGCGTGTGCGTGTGCGTGTGTGTGTCTGTGTCTGTGTCTGTGTCTCTGTGTTTGTGTGTGTCTGTGTACCAGTGAAGGCCCAATGATGATATCAGGAACCATCCTGGATTGGTCTATCTTCTTATTGTTTTGCCCTGGGGTTCCTAGGCTGTGCTTTCCAGAACCAGAACTTTAGGCTCTCTGGCATTTTTACATGGGATCTGGCGATCTGAGCTCAGATCCTTTGCTTGCAAAGCAAAAGTTTAACCACCAAGCTATCTCCCTAGCTCTTGTCTGTGCTTCATCATTGGGTTTGTAACAGTTTACACTGAAGCATCTATGGCCATGGACCAGCAAAGTTTGCAGTGATTGTACATTTGAGGGGAAAAAATCTACCCTTGAGTGTCAGTTATTTAAGGTGGAGTCCATGTGACTTTCTCCTGTCCTTCCAGTATTTCACACATTATGTCACATAGTGGTATCAATAATTGTCACAAGAATAATTGTATTTGTCAGCTTAGGCTCTTTCAGCATCTGGCTGTGTTCCTCTAAAGGTCTGACAGTCACTTGGAATTTTTGTATTCACTCATAATCATTTCCCTTTCTTGGGAATTTGTGTCTATACCAGGCTTGCACGGGACACCACGGTGTCTTGCCCCGCACCCAGCAGCATGGCTAACTCATCAGAGGGCTAACTTGGAAAATGCCCTTCCTCCCCAGCCAAATTTTCTGCTCTCTTCCTTGCAAATCCTGCTGCGCTGTTATTCAGCAATGAAAACAGCAGAAATCATCTCAGAAAGGAAGCCAGCTGGTTCATTAGTCTGATTAAACTCAAGCAATGGGCTCTGAGAACAGTTCGCATGCTGAATACAGGGCCTTCTCGCCCACAGCAAGTTTTGCAGTGATTATTAATCCTGAGGTTTGGTTACCCTTCACATCTGCAACCTCAAATGGGTCAGAAAGAAAGTACAGCAAGATGGCATCAGAGCACTTGCTGTCACAGGGCTTCTGTCTCACCTCTTGGCCTCTCCCCTAGCCTGATGGAAGGACTCCATCATCTTTGAAGTTACCAAGGTTTTAAAGATAAACCTTTTTTTCCCATTTTTTCATGAGCTTGTATTGGGGGGTTGGGCTTGTATGTATGCATGTTTTGTATGTATGTGGGTAGAAGTTGTGTATGCAGTTGTGCATGAGTGCATGTGAATGTGGTGTTTTGAGGGTGACATCAGGAACCATCCTTGATTGCTCTTCTGTCTTACAGTTTTAAGGCTGGGTTTCTAATTTAAACCCAGAACTTGCTTATAGGGTGATTCTTACTAGACAGCTTGTTCTGGGGATTTCCAGGTTCTGCCTTCTTGGGCTAGGGCTATAAACAGGTACCCCCACCCCCAATCTTTTTTTTTTTTTTTAGGAATCTGGCAGATCCTCACTCAAGTTCTTTTGTTTGAGTAGCAAGTGCTCTAACCAATGAGAAATTTCCCCCAGTCCTAAAGCCTGACTTTTAATTTATCAGCTATGTAATTTGAAGATCAGATTCTGCAACTTAAAGGGGAAATTAAAAAAAAAACCTATTTGCAGAGAAGTCACATATACTGAAAAATGCTTAAAGTCCTGAACACAGTGTGTGGCGTGTAGGCAAAAGTCAGGCAAGAAATGAGAATGGGGTGAGAAGAGTCCAAATCACAAAAGGTTACGCAGATGGGACAAGTGGGGTAAGCTGTTATATTAAAAGTAACAGGAGACTATAAAAAGAAGGAATCATGAGAAGGTGAGAGCATTGGCTTTGCATTGGGAGCTTGTGCCGGCTACAGTAGACGTGTGGGGAGGACTGGTGCTCTGCTGGAAGAGGAGGGCAGGATGGTCAGAAGGCCAGGGTGGGGGAAAGGGGAGGACCTAAGAAAGAAGGGGTAGAAATATGAGAATCTGTCTTTCTTGAGGCGTATTTCAGGATCAGCAAGGAGGCAGAGTAGTGATTGTTGCTGAGAGAAAGAAGGCATGTGGGGACCCAGGACAGAGAATTCTCTTCGGGGGTTTCTAGTTTAGGTAGCTTGGCAGAGTGTCATTGTCTCAGGGGGGAAGCAATTGTGGGGAAGCAAGTCTATAGGACAGGAGGAGATGGATGAAGCCTAGGCTGCGGTGAGTATGAGATGCTGATCTCACACTTTCCACTTAATGGCATAAAATTCATGTGACAGGGACTTCTGGGCTGGCCTGCCTAAGCTCACCTCCCCAGGCTGTTTCTAGGAAGAATAGCCAAGCTAGTCAAGACCAATCACTGCCTTATCACTGAAGTTTGCAAGTCTTCCTAAGAAGTGCACTTGGAGGTGGGGGCTGGGACTGCATTTAGAAATGCTCCTAAGGTTTCCACCAAAAAAATCCCACTCTGCCCAGAACACCCAGACCTATCATTTCTCATCTCACCTTTCCTTTCCAGCTTTGCCCGCTACAAATATACCTTCTCTCCACTTCTTCCAGGTGCAGGAAAAGAAGGGCCACAGATCTGTGTCCTGCAGAAAAGGCCAAAGGCAAGCCCAGTGACGGCTGATGTTCAAGAGAAGAAAGTCACAATGAAAGGGGAATGTGGGGTCGGGGACCACAAAGATAAAAAGTAAAGACAATTAAAAAAAATGAAAACATTGCAACCTACAAGCAAAGGAACCCCCGAAGCAGTCTACAATCTAGCAGTCTAGAATGAATATCAAGGCCTGGCCAAGGACGGCTCAACAAAGCAGAAGGAATGCAGTTGGTAGAGTCCTAAACCTTGGCTTAAATCATACAAGAAAGTCTGGTTGTGTGATCATGGCCAAATCAGGTCAGCTCTGTAAGGTCCCATCTTCTATCTATAAAACACCAATCCCTTCTTGCACGGTCAGGATGGGGCTTGACACACCGAGGAATAGTTAGTAATCTCTTCCGTGTTTGCTCAGGTTTTCTGCACTGTGCAACTCCAGGAAGACTCTTGTATCCCCATGGACCAACTCTGACCAGGACTCCACAGCTCCAGGAAGACACTGGGCGTCCTCTGCTCATATCCTAAGAGGCTCTGGAGCGGGATGGGGTTGGTGCCTTCTTGGTTTGTGAAAATGATAGTTTTGACACCAGCTTCTCTGCATGTTGAAAAACAGCTGGGGGGTTATGAGAAGCAGCAAAATGACAGGAGCTTGGGCCTCGAGGCCTGGCACAGCAGCATGCATCCTGGGAGTGGCCTTGGGTATCTGGCCCAGCTTACCTGAGCCTCAGGGTAAGCCTCAGAATGAAGTGGTCTGATCCACGGTGATCACACACAGGAAGTCCTCCTTTTCTTTTCCTCCTCCCTAGATGTGAGGTTCTCAAAAGATTGGAAATGAAACAGAAAACTGCAGAGCACTGACTAATATCAATCAATCTTTTCAATGACTATTAAGTGTAATTTTCAGCAGAAGGGAACTGAAAAACAAGCACCGAGGAGCTACCAAAATAAGCCCCTTCTGTCTTTGTAGATTGACGGGAAGAGTGGCCAGGTTCCAGCTCCTCCCAGCATTACTGAGGCAGCTGGAAAGGATGTCTCATGGATGGATGCTTTGAATGCAATCCTTTGCAAATGCAAGAAGCAGACAGTCATCTGGAGCAAACAGCCTACCAACACCCCATGCCTGCCAGGAGTTCAGTTCACTCAACAGGCCTGTTGAGTTCAGTCTCAGGGGCTCTGTTCACTTCTCCCAAAGCAAAAGGATGAAAGTATATTCCTGATGTCATTTTGGTGTAAGATCACAGAGTTGATATCATATTTACATTAATTTTAGCAACCAAACATGGCGACAGCAAAGAAATCAAAAGCTTGGGGATAAGGTGCTTTGAGCCTTGCCTTGGGACTAACCGGAGGAATGCACGAGGTTACCACCCACCGATGGTGACGTTCTAGGAACGCACTCTCTGTCTGTGCTTCAGTCTCTTGGGGGACCCCACCAGATGCAACCAGCTCCTCATGTTTCTTTCTCAGTAGTGTTCTAACCCCTACAGGCTTTGGAGGATTTCTGTCCAAGGAGCCCCTCTAAGTGAAGATTAAGTCGTTCTAAGAGTCTGCAGAGCGTGTTTATCTCAGAGCTTGCAGGAAGCAAGGACAGAAAGGGTACCTGGGTCATCCATGGGTTAGAACCAGAGGCCAGGCTGAATCTCCTCATCTACTTGATGTGAGATTCTGGCACAGTCTAAGAGGCAGAATAGACTGCTATGCTGGTGAAGATTTAACAGTCAGCCCTGGAGGGGGAAGTCTGATCTACAGCATCTGCAGATCGCTGTGGTGTAGGCATTTCCATCACAGCTGGCCAGGAACTACCTGGAACTACCAACAGATGTCCCTGAAGGCAGAATCAGGAAGAATGAATACCAGCACCTGTCAGAGGCAGAGGCAAGCATGGTCACTTCCAGTGTGTGTGTGTGTGTGTGTGTGTGTGTGTGTGTGTGTGTGTGTGCATGGCATCTATGTGTGTCTGTATGAGGAGGTGTATATGCACATAGACACACATACTCTGTGTATGTGTATTGCTAAATGGATGTGTGTGTGCATGCGTGTGTATCAGAGGGCACTGTGCGTCCCTGTGGAAGCCGAGGGTGACTTCAGGAATCATCCTGGATTGCATCTGCCTCCTTTTTGCTTCTCAGTCAGTTCCTGCTTGATTTTTCCATGTCCTGTGATCGAAGTGTATGGTGTCACCAGCAATAGACCTAGGTTCTGGTGGTCAACCAAGAACAATGGCAACAGCCTAAATTGTTTTGGGATCTCTGAAACTTCGATGACCAACACTTGTGTGGCGATATCTCACACCTGGGACTGGGTTTTGTTCAACCACCTGTGGTTTCTGGAAGAAACATCTTTAAGCAGCTTCTGCTATCTTTCCCCCCCACACACTGTCTGTGTACTCCTATATAGAGTACTTCCATTCAAACATTTTTTATTGTGTTTCTGAATATGTTTATAAAATACTAGGTTTCCATATGGCATTATCATATATACACATTATGGTATCTTGTCAATATGATATTCTTGTCAGTTATCCTTTTCTATTAGCATCTTGGACTCATTCCCCTGGCACTGCCTTGTGCATAAAGAAAGGAGAGTTGGCTCTTGTTGCAGATACTGAAGAAGCCCTTGACTGGTTTGCGGCTTTAGTCCGGCAGAGTGAGGGGTCATTCAGAGTAGTAGAAGTCCCTGCTATGGTTTGAGTGTGAGTTGTGCCCTGCAGGTATATGTTAGTGTCTTTAGTTGATGTTAATGTTTGGGATGACCATGGCAGCTTTGGGAGATAGATCGATGTCTTGCTGGAGGAAGGCACGTCACAGAGGCAGTGTTGATGTTAGCCTGCCCTGCTTCACTGATGGTTTGCTCTTGCAAGTTGCTGTTGCTCGCACTTGACTTCCATGATGTCTGCAGTGACCTAAACCACTTCCGGCTTCTGCTGCCTGCCATGCTTATGAAATTCCCACCTTAATGGACTATATCTTCCCTCCAGAACTGGAAGTCAAATAAATCTCTTTTTCTCCCCTGCACCTGTTTCAGTCTGAGTGTTGCCTCACAGCAGGAGAGAAGAGTAACCGGGACTGTCGCTGGCTGTGCACGTTCCCTGAGTCAATCAACACATGCAAAGATCTCCCAGGGATGCTTGGGATTTCCCTGCTTGACTCTTTTCTCTTGAGATCTCTAGCCCACAGCACTCTCATATGTCTGCCTTCTTCCCTATTCTGTCTGTAACTTTTGTTCCACCTACAAAACTATGAGCTCTCCTGGGACAGAAGGATGCTGTCATGCTGAAGGCAGCATCTGGTAGACGGGATATACCCGACAAGCAACCTGTCACAGAGGCATCCTCACAGATGGGATAGGATGGGATGGGATGGGATGGGATGGGATGGGATGGGATGGGATGGGATGGGATGAGGTGAGGTGAGGTGAGATGAGATGAGATGAGATGAGATGAGATGAGATGAGATGAGATGAGATGAGATGAGATGAGATGAGATGAGATGAGATGAGATGATGAGATGAGACGATGAGATACTATACCTCTGATGTTAGTATCCCTCAACTGGTCAAAATGGAGACACCTAGAAACAACTGCAGAGTAAAGTTATCCATGAAGCTAGCCAACTGTGAAAAGGCAATGCAGAAAGAGTCAGAGCTCACAACCCACATCCTTCTAGGGCCAACTGTAAAAATCTTTTCTCAGAGGCAAATTACTACAAAAGCTTTGAAACACAGACAGTTCCCTGCTTTGGAACATGTTGTGTTCTAAAAGTCTATTTATGAAACGCTTGTTTGAGACTCAGATCCACTTTCTCATAAACTGCGATCAGAACGGTAACTGACAGCACGGCTCTGGCCTGAGACACCACAGAGCAAGAGTGGCAAGCAAGGTGGCTGGCCTGGCTCCCCAACATCACAAAATGGGTTCCTAGAGTCAGACCACATCGTAGCCTCTGCTCAAGTGCATCACTGGGAAGCGATGAGCTGAGATCTGAAGCCAGTTCTCTTTGTTACAGATGCTGGTACCTGAGGAAAAGCAACCTTCTCATGGGGCCATTACGGACCACCTGGGCTCGGTGCTCTGACGTCAGGGATCACAGAGTTGCCTGTAGGTTTTTTCAAAAGCTATATTTCTGCTCTCTCTCTCTCTCTCTTCTCTCTCTCCAGATAGACAAACAAATAGGTGTGACAAGTAAAATGTGTTTTAACAAACACTCAGAAAAAAAGTCTGCCCAGTTAAGGTGCAGGCTCAGTCTCCTCTCCAAGGCTCCCTCTGTTGGGTTCGGAGCTGTGTCTTCTCTTTACCCTCTTTCCTTCTAGAGCGGGCCAGGAACCCTGTTACTTCACAGGATGTGTGTGCATCAGGGATGCAAGGTAAAGAGCCCGTGTGGAGATAAAAGGGCTTCTGCCATTCACTTAGCAACATTGAAGGCAGAGATCTAGCTGGTATGATCTCTGTCCTGAGTCCTCTTTTCTCCAGTAGCTATTCTAGATGCATGCTCAGGAGAATAAGGTTTCTGTGGAGAGAAAAAGACAGGAGAGAGAGATTTTGCTTCTACAAAACAACACTCTGATACAACCAGCTTGAGGAAGAAAGGGAGATTTATTTGGCTTACAGTGTAAGAAAATATTAACCTCCTACCCATGTTACTTAGAAATAATGGCATCTTGTCTGCTAGTTAATAGTTTTTATTAGACCCTTACTGGCCAGAGACTCAAGGGATAGAATGCCTGCACATCTGTTTTCAGAATGCTGGAGGCAAGATATGATAACTCTCCTCTTTGTCTGTGAGTCTAAGGAGTCTGGTTCTATAATCTAGAAAAGATTGTTGGAAAGCTCTGCAGCAGGGACTAAAGTGAAAGAAACTTCCTTAGAGGAAAGGGAGACATCCCATACTGTTGGCCCTGCCCACTGCTGCCTGGGAGATCCAAAACCATCAACCTCTACAAACAAGAGACTGAGTCCTCTATTTGAAGGCTTTAGGGACCATGCCTGCTTGACATGTGGTGGGAGCTCAGTGATGGTAACTCTTTATGTAGGCTTTTAAAATGAGAACAATCCTTCTTTCAGTTGTCAAAGCTCAGGACCAACAGGGCCAGTTGACTGTCTTTGTAAAATTTGGTTTGATGTTACTGACACCCTAGGATGTATAATATTTGAAGAGCTAGAGAAATGTCATTAAGAGATAGTCCAAGGGGCCAGGGACACTGTTCAGTGGTTAAAGCCTTTGCTCTGCAAACAAAAGGATCTGGCAGTGACCAACCTGTAATTCTAGCCCAGGAAGGCAGAGCTTGGGAAACCCCGGAGTAAAACAGTAAGGAAGTTGACCAATACAGGATGATTCTCAAAGTCATCCTTAGGGCTCTACGCACACACAATTAAGTCCCTTGTACACACACACACACACACACACACACACACACACACACACACACACATATTCGACGTAGTCTAAAGAAGAGATATATAGCTGTCCTGCAGTCACCACAATGGGCGGGAAGCCCATTGAAAGAATGTTAAGAAGCGTTCTTCATTGGGGCATGAGGTGGCGACATGGCAACTAGAGCAGAGCAATGCAGTAGAAACCCAGGTCTTAAATGATACCTAAGGGGTGAGGAGCTCTATCGCTATTGTGTAGCATTTGAAATGGTCCATTTCAAAGAGAGATGCATTAAGGGTCAGGAAACTAACAAGATTCTGGCCAGTATGGGGGAGAGGGGGTTCTCCCCAAGGCTAAGAAAGCAGCAAGCACTTGCTGGGGGGGAGGAGATTCTCTGGCCAGCCAAGCTATAGAAAGGAGGCTCTGGAGAGTCAACGGCTACCGTGCAGAGAGCTCCAGAGTCTCACCCAGGCTAGGATGGGTTGTGCTGCCTGTAAGTCATCCCTGTTGCTGCAGGTAACCCTCACCCATCTTCTATAAGTAAGTAATCCCAATAAACTCTTGTGTATGACCCTCATGCACACACCTGCAAGTAATCCCAATGAACGCCTATATGTAACCCCTCATCCATACTCTTAAATATATAACCCCAATAAACTCACTGGTTCCCCAAGCTGGACTTTGTTATAATTGTTACTCTGCTCTGTGATTGGGCTCCCATCTGAGGTGAAGAAGCGTTTGTGTAGTGTCTCCCTAGGAAAAGCATCACCCAACAAATAACTAGAATAAATTATGAGAAAATTTCAATGGGAGCATCAGAAAGAGAATAAATTTACCAGTCAGCGCTGTAAGACCATAGGAGAGAAACAAGAAAATAGGCCTCCCAATCCCAATTATAGGAGAAGGGAAGGAAGAAGGCAGAGTGTGTTCAGAAGACAAAGCAGTGGCTTGCACAGCCTGAGCAGATAGCTAAGCTGAGATCATTTCATGGACAACCTTCAGTGTCCTTGTAGGGAAGGTTGGCTTCACCGCAAAACAGTGACAATGATAGTTCCATTCATCTGTGACCCAACACGTAGTTAATGCTGTCAGACTATTTGCAAACATTTCTTTTAACTCCGGGCCTAGCTACTGTGCTACTACATCTACTTGAGGAACCAGGAGTCCAATGCTGTAAGTACCTTGAAGACTTTCAGAAAGTAGCTCCAGTAGGAGCAAGTAAAGAATGAATGAGAGGACTTCGGGCACTTAGGGGATCTTTCAGTTTCTTGCATGCTGTGACATTTTGTCCCACCAACCTGGTTGACAAGTGAGAAAGAAGCACACAGTATTTCTAAAAGTAGACTTATCCTCACAAAAGTTTTGTAGTTTTGGGACTGGAGAGAGGGCACCAGGGGTTAAAGTCTTTGCCTCTCAAGCAAAAGTACCTGAGTTTGAATTCCCAAATTCCAGGTCGGCCTGCACTTCTGGCCCTAGAAAGGAGAGCCTGGGAAACCTCAGAGCAAAACAATAAGGAGGTAGAGCAATTCAAGATGATTACCGATGTCACCCTTGGGCCTCCACAGGTACACACACACGCACGCACGCACGCACGCACACGCAAAATGTTTTGCACTGGGCAGGTTTTGAGGTGTAGGGTCATTCATGGAATTAGGAACTTTCCCTCCCTGTGGTGCTTTGCTTACCCATCATGAAAAGCTCCTGCCTTAGGGACTACGATAAAAAATTCCACAGCATCACCTCCTGCACAGGAAACAGACCCCCAGTAATGTAGTGAACCAAAATTAGCCTCTTTACAAGCACATAAAAGCATGGAAGTTAAAGTTCATTGCTCAAATTACAACAGGATGGCGAAAAGTGTTTTCTTCCTTTTCCTCAATCCCTGCTCACACCTCCCTCTCCTCCTCTCCTCCATCATCTGCCCATAGGCAACAATGAAAACAGATCTCAGATGAATGGGTGTCTCCCAACGCTTTCCCAAGAAATCCATGTGGGCAACTTCAGTGACTGGCAGAGTTTCAAGCAGGGACAGGGTGGCACCCTGTTTGTTAGTCAGTCCTGAGCCTGCTCAACAATTTCGTTGTATTTTCTTGTTTTCTTGTTAAAACACAACTATTCTTGGGAGTACAAAGACAGAGAGGCTGGCCTGAATAGCATTGCTTTTCGTGGGAAGAAGCAGCCTGTGAGAGCTTTCTCTTTCCTTCCAGGCCATCTTAGGGGACGAGACCATCTTTGCCAGGCAAAGGCTTTAACCTCAGAGCCATCTCTCCAGTCCCGGAGACCCATCTTTGATAGGGATACTTCACATTCTCATATAGCACCTTTTATTTATTTTTGTGCATGTACTCATGTGTGTATTGTGTATGGCAGAGGCTAGTGTGTGTGCCTGAAGAGTCCCAAGGGTGACTTTGGGAATTATCCTGGATTGCTCTACTTCTTTTTTGCTTTGCTCTGCTTTCCAGGGCCAGAAGTACAGACTGACACCATTTCCATCTGTCATTTTTATATGTAATCTGGGATCCAAACTTAGGACCTTCTGCTTGAGAGGTAAAGACTTAACCCCTGAGCCATCTCGCTAGCCCAATCACATAGCACTTTTAAAGATGACAAAGCAGCAGGTACACCACACCTGTGATTCTAGCACTTGAAGGTTGAAGTAGAAGGATTAGGAATTTGAGGTCAGCTTAGACTCTCTATGTAGGGAATTCTAACTCAGCCTGAGCTACAAGCAGTACCCAGTCTCAGAAGATGTAATAATAAAATGAAATTCATGAAACACTTGCATATACACTTCTGCATTTCTATAAAATGTTGCTGTGCACATTTTATAGAAAATAAGTTTGAATACTGACCCGAGTCTTTTAATTCTTTTTAATTGACCCATTTATCACTTTTGAGCCCATGGCTTCTTTGCATACATATGTATAATTTTTTTTCTTCAAAATTTACCAATATATTGTGAGAATTTTCCCAGGTTGTTTTGTTGCAGCTGCTGCTCAGGTGATCAAGCAGTGTTTAAAAGTTGTTCAGTGGACACAGGCCCTGTGTGGTGGGAGGCAGCAAACTATTATAGTTTAGCTACAAGGACTGTATCAAGCTTCCTTAGCATCATACCCATAGATTAAAGAAGCACTCAACCTAGAAATTCCCTTTTGCAATGGAAGGTGTTTATTGCACAGATCACAACTGACCAAAGTGTAGAAAATAAGTGACTGCGAACTGCTTGGCCCTAAACAGGACATCTACATCACTCCGTCCCTAACCCAAAGGCTCAGGGGACATCACAGAAAATGGAGCATTAAAAATGAAAGAGCTTGAAGGGAGATAGCAGTATGGATAGATGGTATCTTTTGGACATGACAGGGCTACTATATCCACGAATTCACTGCATACTTCCACAAGACCTGCATAGGATGTAACCTATCAACATTTCACTGTGGAAGGGGAAAGATCTCAAGAGGCTCCACAACTCCTTGATGATGATTAATACTAAGTAGGGGGAAGAGAAAATGCTTTCCTCAGTGGTATAACCACTGATTCGTGCTCCAGCAAATGCCTAGGAATATACAATAAAAGGCAACTCAGATGAGACTCATGGGCCACACATGCAAAAAGACAAGAAAAACAGGGAAAAAGAAGGATTTTAGTGGGAAAGATGGGGGATGGAACTAGGAAATGAATGGTGAAAATTATATAAATTAAATTCATTGTATTCATGTATGAAATGCTTAAAAAATAAAAATCAATAAATAAGTTGTTCAATGAATTAACTCAGTGTGTAAGGTGCCTGCTCACAAACTTGGTCACCTAAATTTGATTCTCCAGGAGCACATATGATGGGAAGAGAGAACCAATCTGGAAGTTGTCGTCTGACTTCTTCTGTGCACCATATATTATTATGCATATGCATATTCTCTCTCTCTCTCTTTCTCTCTGTCTCTCTCTCTCCCAAATAATTTTTTAAAAAGTTGTTCAATGACAATATTGAACAAGTATGAGAGTCAGGAAGGGTTACAGAGACCAAGCTTCTGACTTTATATATTAAAACAAAACCCTGAAACCCACAAAAGTGGCAACAACCTTACATTCTTGAGACTAAAGCTTCAAGTCCCATTCATGGCACAATTGTGGTTATCCTGTCCGCCATCACAGATGTTCACTATCTCTCTGAAGTCCCACCTTCACAATCAAAGCCAAGAAGAAAGTTTAGGTCAAAACTTGGTTCATGATGGTTCCCATCCTGGCATCGTTAGAAATAGTGGAAAGATCCTAGTCATTGTGAAATGGCAGCTTTAGGTAGAAAGGAGTATAGGTGAACTGATGCAATCCTTGGTTTTCTCAGGTGTAGATGCCCCTGCATGAGATATTAGTCAAGGAGGTCTCAGAGGTTTCCAAAACAATATAAAGATATTGCCTTTGTTCTTGATTACCCAGAAGAATCCGATGGCAAAACCCTATTGCTGAAGACAGCACATATTTCAGTCACAAGACATGATTTCTGACTAGCTTTCATAATATCAGAGGAAAACACGCAGGCTATTAGGAGAGAAAAGCCATAAACAGTCTTTCCCAGTTATGAATTCTATGAGTGAAAATAAGAACCAGCCTGGCAAGATGTGTCCATTAGTGCAATAGTGGCATAACTGTTGCAAGAGTAACCAACAATTTCCCCATTTGATTTGAGACTCAGTCAACAGAAGACAACTCATGTCTGGTACTGCAAACCTGGCTAAGAACCTGTGAATGGGAAAGTCATGCCCCCTAGGGGAAAGCCTACTATTATTCAACTGCCAAGTGAACATAGCAACACACTGCTTTGAAAATACTTCTTTAAATCCACAGATTAATACAAGTTCAGCCTTCATCTGAGAAGCCTCTCTTTTTTTTTTTTTTTGTCAGACAGTGGTTAATTTAGAAAACTACAACTGGTCAAAGTACCTAGAATAAGTGACTGTTCAACCCAAGCAAGACATCTAAAGCTTCTCTACCTCCCAACCCAAGGATCAGAGAGTATCACTGAAAAGAGAGGATAAAGAATGTAAGTGCTGAGGCAGGGGAAGAGTACTATCAAACAGTGACTTCTGGATATAATAACCACTGTATTCATGAACTCAATGTAGCTGCATAAGACCTACACAAGATTGGGCTCATCTGAATTACATTATAAACAAGGGACGATCTTATATGACCCCACCCTCTGAGAGTGAAGATTAATGAACAATAATGGTTGACTTGTCCTGATACTGCCATTGATATGTGACCTATGTTGCATCAAGTGCCAAGGCATATACTAATACAGACAACCCTTATTAAACTCAGTGTGGAGTGTGTGTATGTAGATGTGTGTGTGTGTGTGTGTGTGTGTGTGTGTGTGCGCATGTGTGAAAGAGAGAGAGAGAGAGCAATTACAGGGATGCTTGTTGCGAAGAAGGGGGATGGAGTAGGGTGATATAGGGAATAGGTATTAGAAATTCATTGTATTATTATATGAAACTTTCAGAGAAAAATATTTGGTTTTCTGTATGTTTCTGTATATATCAAAGATAAGCAGAAATTGACAAGCAATGGCCCCACGGCCTGAAGCCAGGTCTTTGTCTTCCCAGTTCTTGAGCCATCTTGTGTTTACGAGCCCGGTTCTCAGTCATGTATAAAGAGCCAAGGCCAGCCACTCTGTCAGGGACTACGGGACTCAAAACTCTCCAGCCCCGAGTGGAGCTCTGGCCTTGGTATTCAGGCTGGGCTCAGGGGCTGTGTTCCCAGAGCACATGGTCAGTGTGAGCTATCAGCGCTGAAATCTATGAGAACTGGAAGTGTAGAGTCAGTTAAGTATCCAAATTGCTATCTTAAAAATAAGTGTGATTCACCAGCAAAGCATTTCCATGACTGAGAGGGGCACTAGGGTCTGAAAACCCATCTCAGAAGTCTCCATGAACATTCCATGCAGCTGGCTCATGCTCTCATCCTTTTCTTTAACCTGAAACCAATACATGCTCCACTCCCAAACAAGGCCTCCTCCTGCCCGCTCCCCAAGCCCATCTGATCTCTTTAAGCTCAGGGCGGGTCTCGTTTTCTCACACTATACCTGCCTATACAACCTGGCACCTGATTCTGTATATCCTTTCTTACTTCCTAACCATTGTCGGTGTTTTGTTTTCTAGTAGCACAGATGGCACACTTTCTGGAGAGGCTTCCATGTAGCAGCATGTATCTCAGGGCATCGCCATAGTCTGAGCCATGGAGGCTCAGACTCCTACTTAACTTTGCGTTTACACATGCAGCAAGTGTTCCGTTAACCCTCACTGGCTGTACTGTAGCTTGAGCCTTTTCATAGAAAGAGCTCAGTAGCCAAGACTCCATGCAAACTGGAGAAAAGGCACTCTTCTATCTAGGATGATACAGTCCTACCAGGATGCATGGCAAGGCACATGGACCGCAGGGGACTGGGGACCCTATGCTGAGAGCAACCCCATTCCAGTGAGAGGGGTCTTTCCTGAGAAAGCTGGCCTCTGATGTTTCCCAGCGCCCGTTAGTCAGAATAAACAGATAACCACCACCACACACAAGCGAAAACACTTGCAGTGACAGTGCCTTGTCTGCACTCTGAGAGGAACATTTGGGAAACCTCTGCCATCATCTCAACTTTCCTCTTCTGCTAGGTCAGAAATCATAAGAATGGTCCTACTTCTTGATTTTTGTATTCTCTCAGTCTGGAGTGTCCCTTTCCTCCTGATATTCTGGTCACATACCTGTGACCCTTTCAAATCTCCTCCTGACCTTGCCTCCTCCATGATGTCCTAATCAGACTAACAGTTCTCTGTGGGGTCTGCCATCTCAGCCCCCTGTGCCTTCCACATTGCTCTGATCTCTACTCCGACACTTCTTCCTGTGTGTGATGAGCACGGAACGTCAGAGTCAGCAGTTCTCAGCCCTGGGTTGACCGGGTTTCTGGTGTTCACCCTGTATCTTCCCACGTGCTTAACTCAGCTCCTCCGGGTCTCCCAAAGAAATCTGTATAATGAGGAGTCTTACAAGAGCTGCACTTCATAGTCGACCCTATGGCAAACTATTTACCAGGAGTTTTTGGTTTTCATTTTGTTTTGTTTTGTTTTGATTTGGGTTTTTTGGGTTTGTTTTTGGTTTGGGTTTTTTGTTTGTTTGTTTGTTTGTTTACAAATATTCCTTTCTCCAAATCCTTGTTTGCATTCATTTCCTGAGTTTCTCTCTCATTATTCTTCACCAACATGCTCCTAGCTAAATTTCTATCTGCCTTCCCTGTTTGTACCATTAAATTGACTATCTTCTTGAAATATAAAGAACAACTGCACATTGCTCCAACTCCTCCTATCTGTCATCATGCACTTCCAAAATCCATCATGTGGCTCAGCCACACTCAGGCCATTCTTCAAATAAGCCTTCTCTAGAATGTGTCCAGAACAAGCAGAGCCCAATGTTTTCCTTCAGGCATATGCAACAGAGGATGCAGTTGCAAAGACAAAGTTTGCATTTTCCATAGGCACACAGCTAAACACAGAGGAAATATATTGCAGCAAGCTGATGGGCAGGCTAAGTCCTTTCTGTTTGGCCATTCCTCCTAGGTAAGGCCTGGGATTAGAGTATGAAGAGGGATGGAAAAGATAGTAGAAATTTAGTAAATACTTGGGAAAAGGAATGAGTTAGTAAATGACAGGAAAACAAGAAAAGATAAAAAGAACTCATGACTGCAAAAGAATCCCCTTAGCCAAAGTCTAGCTGAAGGGAGCTTTGAGACTGAGCCCCCAAGGATATGATGAAGGATAAATGGCAGGATAAAGTGTCAGCACAAGGTCCCAGAACCTTGGGAGATCACTGGGCCTTGGTTTGTCTGTTCCATCATCCCACCTGCAGATGGCCCAGTCAGAACAATAACCTGCTGCCTCCTCCACACTCGATGCCATTCATGTTTGCAATCACTTCCCCAGATGCCCAGACGCACAAGGCTCCTGGGCACCTCTGCACTCTGCAAAAAGCTTTTCTTGGCTACAGTTCTGCCCAGGGACCTTCACTTCATTGCCCATTGGCGGAAAAGAGATCTTGGCTGTGGAAACTGGTAAACTCCGCATATTTTACAGATGAGAGTGAAAAATATAGTGACTCTAAATGTGGTGCGAAATGGACAGAAGTCATCCTGTTGATGGACCAGAAATAGCACCAACACCACCATAAAATCCCTGCCCCATGCAGACCAGCGTCATGGAAAGAGAAAAAGCCGGAAGCCACTGTACCTCTGCCACTGCTCCAAGTTCCCTACTCCTCACCCATAGCTCTTTTTCTGCATTTTCTCCCCCCCCCCACGCCTCCCCCACACTTTTTTTTTTTCTTAAGAAGTGGCCTATTTATCCTGTAGGGAACCAGTCCAAGGTCACCTTATGGTGAAAGAGGGATTTCACAACCCTCAGTTTAGAGACCTCATCTATCCATTAGAATTGGCCCTAGCCAGCTGTACCAGTCACCACTTCATGACCACTAGGGTCAGGATGGTCAGAAATGCCCCCATTGGACAGGGTCAGTAATTTGGATACCAGAGACTCAGAGTTCCTGGAAAATAAAACTTGTTGATTTTTTTATTTATTATTTTTGTCTGGTTAGGTTGGAATATTTACGCAGCCTAAATCCTTCTGTTCCAGTCTAATAAAACGAAACACCCAAAGGGATGTGGTACTTGTCAAATAATTGCCCTCTACCTCTAGGTCAGCTGGTTTCTAGCGCTCACTCGTACTGCATACTTTCTGCAGGCTTAATCCCCTCAAACCAAAATCCTAACCATGCCCACGCCCAAGTTGCACCAAAAGGGCACGCACAGGTCCCTAGGAATGGATCCGCATTCATGGATGTGCGTGTATGTGAGCCTATGTGTTTGTGTATGGCGCGAGTGTACGCGCGCGCGGGTGTGTGGCGGGGGCGGGCTCAGCGCCCAGGGGCAGGGCTCCGCAGCGAGAGTGGCAGCTGGACTTGCGATGCTGCGAGGGACAGGCAGAGTGCAGAGCCGCAGTGCCCTAGTAGCAGGCAGCAGAGATACGCTGCTCTAGAGCTGCGGATACCCCAGTAGAGGCGGAAGACCCCGGAGCTGCCAACCCTAGATCGACCGCCTTGGTCTCCAGGGCGCGCACTCCGGCTGCTATCCCCCAACCCCTCTGCGCGGGCAAGAACGACACCCAGACTCGGGCTCCCGTCCCCTCTCGGTCTCTCTCGGTTCCTCTTTCCTCCCAAGTAAGGGAATAAGCCGCGAGGAAGGAGCGCCCTCGGCAACCGCGCAACCAAGTGTTGCACGGTGAGGTAAGAAGGCTGCCGGCTCAAAGAAGGGGTGGCGGGGTCTCTGGCTTGGGGGACGCGCGTGCAGCAACTTGGAAAAGGAGGGCAAAGGGACAGCCAGTCCCGTGGCCCGGGAAGGAGCCGCAGAACAGGCCACTGCGTCCATCCTGACGATGCTACCTGCCACAAAGCCTGTCCCGAGGGGATGCTTCAGTGGAGGGGTTCAGGGTGGAGCCCCGCTCCCCTGGCGATCACGAGGCTTCCCAGACCCAAAGGTGTGCGTGGAAGGCGGCCATGCTTCAGGCGGTTTGCTGAACGACTGGACGACTGTCTTCCCTTTCTTGATTTACGTAGACTTCTTCATCCAGTTGGTGCTGTGGGTCGGTCGCCTTCCTTAAGACTAGCCGCCAAAGCCTTTGAAGGTTCCTCGGGGACTCTAAGACTTTGGACATTAGAAGTTCAAAGCCTCTGGGGTGATGGGCTTAAAGAAAAGCTGCGGAACGTGCAGACTCCTTGACAAATAAAAAGGGAGAGGGGGTGCTAAAGCTGCCGGCGTCTCCTGAGTCACCAAATGTGTCCCAGTGTTTGCATCTTGAGAGATATGCATCACAGTCACCTGTGGGGCTTCTGAAAACTCGGGGCTCTTTCCCCCTCCCTGAAGCAGTGGACTAGAATATAGGGAGGGGTTGTGGAGTTCCAAAAAGCCCCACAGGTGATCAGATGCACGGTCTCCATCCCCGCCATCAGTGTGGTGGAAGCTGGGGTCGGGGGAGAGATTCCCAGAAGTGATGCGAGGAACCCAGTGGAATTCAGAGTGGAGGACAGAACTCTCTGAGGGTCTGCCGTAGGGCTAGGTCATTTGCGACTGCGCTGCAGCCTGAGTGCTGGAAACCTTTGGATGTGCTTGCCCAAGTGAGTGGGTGATCTCTGGGGGCCTCATTAGCATACAACGACCTCGCTGTGGACAGAGGACCAGGAGAGCTGTTTGTCATGCTTCCACTTCAGGAGCTTGGGATACCCCGTGGACCTGGAGGTGAATATCTGTTGCTGACACACATGAGGGACAGTGGTCCGTCCATAAGACCAGATACCGCCTGTCTTGTCTGGATGGGGGCATCAATGTTGTTATTTCCTTGTCCCTGTGTATAAATTACAGCTTGCACAGCTACTTGCTGGAGTGCAGGGCACCCTTCGTTGTCAGTGAAGGACATTGGGTCGAAGGCACAAATGTCAGGAACCCAAATGCTCACACACTTGCACACACAAGCACACACATATGTCTTTCCTACCCTGTGCCCTTTTCATTCTAGGGATGTATCCTAATGTAGGAAAGGTTTTTCTTGTTTAAAAGGCTTCATTTGCCAGAAATTCCACTTTGAATATAAATTATATCCATTAGATAAAACAGCTGCAGCAAGTCTTATTTCCTGTTGTACTCTTTTATCTATCTATCTATCTATCTATCTATCTATCTATCATCTATCTATCTATTTATTATTGCCAATTTCCCTTAACATTTAACTTCAGAATTATAAGCACTATTTTAGTTTTTCTCTGGGAGGGGTATGGGTGGAAAATGAGAAGATGAGTATTTTCCATTACCCACTGCGGGGGGGTGTTGGAGGGTTTGTGCATGAGCTAGCAGGTTTGTCTGTGCATTGGAGCAGGCAAGTGTCTTCCTCAGCATTCTCTACTTTATATTTTTGAGACAAGGTTTGAGACTGAACTTGGAGCTGGCTGATGAAGCTAGACCGGTTGGGATCCTCCAGTCTCTGCATCCCAGCAATAAGATTAGCAGGTGTGTGCCACATGTAGCCTTTAAATGAGTGATAGGGATCCCAACTCAGGGATGCCATGCAGGGCAAGCATCTTACTGACTTAGCCATCTCCCAACTCCCTCTTTCCAACATGCTTTACATTTTTATGCTGTGTTTTGTTTAGATCAGTCAAGACACTGGGAGAAAATGATAAATAGAACAGCTCAGAATGTAAAGCCTCAGAAATGGGATAAACTACTGTGTCCTTTTATTCCAGTGACCCTCCCTATCTCCCCACACAGCAACATCAACAGGTGTCAAGAACCCTCAGCCCAGACCCCCCCAAAGGAGGCTGTGTGTGACTCTCCTCGAGGGCTGGCCGCAGCTCTTCCTCTGGGAGAGAAAGGGGAAGAGGCAAGGGAAGTGCTGCTTCATTGTGGGTAACACTCTCTTTTAAAAATATCTGAGTGTAGCGCAATATTATGATATATTCTGTTAGTACAAAAGTAACTCCTACCCACTGCTATTGCAAAACGAAATGGAAGCTAAGAAGTTGAAAAGAAAAAAGAAATTACCCATGTGGTCCACCCTCCATATCCCACACTGCTAATACATTGACGTGTTACTTTTCAATCTATTTTTATGCTTGAAATCATACAGTCCATAGAGGGCTAGCATTTGTAGGTAACCTAATAAATGTACTTTACATAGTGCTCATAGTTTTATATTCATTATGTCATTTAGTCCTGGGAAGTCCCTCTGAGAGAGATGTTATTATTATCAACCCGCTTTCCTAGGACTGCAACGAGTTCAGGTGACTTGTTCTAGTGAAAAAGCCAGGATAAAACTCAGGCGCCCTGACTCATGATATGGTCACTATTCCTCTGCTGTTTTCCTCTTCATTGGTCTTCAGTGAGGGTCCTTTGTGACACTGTTTTCTCAGCTGCACACCATTAGACAGTTGGCCTCTTGAGTTATTTGCTCTCCTCGGCAGCCACAAGTGAGCCTGAGCATGGTCTTTATGGCTCACGTTCCGATGCCCTCCTTTGAGTGATTCCCCTCAGTGGCATTCTGGGGCCGAAGGATGTGACTGCTCACTCTCCTGTCTGTATGAGAAATCACGTTTCAAAGGGGCTACGCCAATTTGCACTTCCTCTTCTCAGAGACAGCTCTACCCTAGTCAGTGAACATAACCCTTAGCCACTCAAGAACTGCCCAGACATCACCTAAGTCACACCACATGAATGTAGACCAGATGGGTCTCAGACTTCCAGCAATCCTCCTGCCTCAACCGTCTAACGGCTGGGATTATAGCCTCGTGCAAACATGTCTGCTCTTGAAGCTATATCTCTTTTTATGTGAACAACTGTAGGCTGCTCAATTCTTTGGCTAGGCCTCACATTTTCAACTTGGAGCAAATCAAGTCACATATCAAACATGTAAATATAAGTGATATCTCACATCTCCACAGAAGTAATTACAATAATCCTCACGCTTATGAATGCACATCACCATCACAGACAGATTCAGCAGGCGCAAACCATCAGTCACAGTTGCTTCCTGTGGTACCCATATTCACAGAGCTCTTTACTTGAGTCAAGTGACAAAATTCCACAGCCAAACCACAGGAGGAGTTGGTGCTACTTTATAAATAACAGTAGCTTGTCTAGCCAAATAACAACCAAAAAGAAAAAGCTAAACAAACAGGAATTGATAATCAGACAGTTTAAAAAAACTAAGGCTGGGATTAGACAGATAAAGGGTAATATCACTGCCACAAAGGCCTGAACCCCACTATAGCAGATAATTGAGAGGGAATCCCAGGACCCATAGAAGCTGATGGACAGGAGGGTGGGAGGGAGCAGGCTGGATCCACAAAGGGAGAAGAGGGGGAGACAGATGGAGGGGAAGAGGGAGGAAAGGGAGGGGGGTAAGAGGATGATAGGGACACCTACTCATTGAGCGTGTAAAACTGGGAAAAATAATAATAACAATAATAAAGTAAGGCTGTGAGCTGGAGACATGGCTCAGTCAGTAAGATACCTGTCACACAGCATGGCAACCTGAGTTCGGATCCCCAGCACCTACATAAAAAGCCAGGCATAGTGGCAAACCCCTGGAACCCCAGCTCTGGGGAAGCACAGACAGAGGATGCGTGGAGCTTGGTGGCCAGCCAGTCCAGCTGAATCCGTGAGCTCTGGGTTCAGTGAAAGAGCCTGCCTCAAAAATTAAGGCAGGGAAATTGGAGACAACACTCCTCATCAACCCCTGGTCTCCACACATATGTATGCACTCCCCCATATGTGTATATACATGTCAGACACAGACATATGCACCCCCCGCATGCACACACAGTATACAGACCATTACGAAATTACTCTCAGATCAAAGGAAATGTGGCTGGCAGAAAAGAGATTGAATTAGGCAATATATTTCCCCCATCCCCCAAGACACACACACACACGCACACCCTCACTTTTAAAAGAAAATAACTTGGTCCTGGTTATGGGTTTTCTCTGAAACCATGTGTCCCTCATAGCTATCTCTGCTGTCAATGATGTTGTTGGTAGCCCTGGAATGTAATGTGTTACTATACATGGAATGTCAATTGAGTCCCACTCTGACAATCACTCACAAGACTCAGCTAAGGGCCTGGGAATCCCTACTGCTCATGAAGATGGATATCTTCAGTTACTCTATAACACGTGTGCACACACTTACCTAACTGTGGTGAAACACTCGATTGCATGTCCTGTCACTAAGCTGTGAACTCCCAGAGGGCACAGCTCTGCCCTTATTTTCCCTGTGTCCCCAGCGTCTGCTATTTACACATAGGTGACAGCCCAACATGTGAGGGAACAAATAGGAATGCTCCAAGTGTGGGACTGGGTTCTTTTTTCTTTTTTCACAGGGTCTGTGTATGTGGGTGGGTGTGTGGGTGTGTGTATGTGTGATCAAGGTCTCCTGGTTTCATTCATTCCTTCTCTCTCCCCAAGTCCCTCTCCTGCTTTCATGCCTTTTTTTCTTTTGTGACTGTGCATTCAGTCAGGGTTGCCTATCTAGCCAGGGTTGAATTTATAGTGCATCTTCACTCTGCTGGCTGGTCAGTGTCAGACTGTACCTGTCAGAATGTATCCATCTTCACGTGTTTCTCTTTTTATGTTTATTTAGATCTTCAATATAAAACAGAAATCCAGCTTCTCAGTCCCACTGGTTACATTTCTAATGCTTAATGCTGCATGCATCTTTTGGTAGAAGAGATTGTCATGTAGCTTTTTGGCCATCTTGGAGGATGTTCACAAAGAACATTACCTTCACTGCACAAAACTCACTTGAACCATGCCAATGAATCTTCTTTTGCTCTCTTTCAATCTCTCTCTCTCTCTCTCTCTCTCTCTCTCTCTCTCTCTTTCCACACCTCTCTGTTGCAATGACATGTCTCACCTACTTTTTGCTATAATACATTCTTGCATTAGCACACAGAAAAGAGAAAAGGAAAGAGATGGTAAGAGAACAGTAATATTTGCTATAGCATTTGAAAAGAACATACTCCATGTCCCCCGTTGAGTTGTATATGGACATGCACCATCTCATTTCAGATTCATATCACTACATGCCTAATATCATAGACAAGGAAAATGAATCTCCAAAAGTTTGAGTAACTTGCCCTGAGTTTGCAAAACTGGTTGGAGAGACAGAGTTCTTATCACAGGTTCATGTAGTCTAAAAGTCTCTCCTCTGGCTTTTTTTGAAATTTATTTATTTGTGTGTATGTGTATGTGTGTGTGTGAGGGAGGGGGGGGCACTGAGTGTCCCTGTGGAGGGCCAAGGGTAACTTCAAGAATCATCTTGGATTGGTTGCACCTCCTTCTCGTTTTGCTCTGGGATTTCCCAGATTCCACTGCTGGTTCCACCTGGCGTTTTATGTGGGATCTGGGATCTGAACTCAGGACTTTTTGCTTGAAGAGACAGAATCTTAACCCCTGAGCCATCCATCTCTTTAGCCCAAGTCTGGCTTTTTTGCCTCTCTAAGTGATGCGCATAGTGATTTTGACTTGACTCAAATCACCTTGGCTTCCCAGGAAGTCAGGTGAACGGTAAAGTTGAAGGTCCAGCCTATGAGTGTGATGGCACTCAAGAAGGTGAGACTGCTCAGGGTCTTGGGAGGTCTTGTCATTGGACCCACTGCATGGGAGAAGGGAGCCCACATGCAGTGTGACCTGACTGGAGGACTGAGATGTGGGTATGCAACCAGGCCTGTCTTCTTTGCTTCTCCCCAAAAAGCCTGTCTATGATGTCTCGGCCCTCCCCGGCCACAGTCCTTTCCGGGGCCCCAACCTGAGGCATGTATCATTTGCTGCAGCACCCCCGTTGACATTATGATTCTTATCCCAGTTTCTGTACATTTTTATATTGTTCTGTTTTGAGCTAGAATCTCACTATGTAGCCCAGGCTGGCCTCCCAGCTCACAATCCTCCTGCCACATCCTCTTAGTTTCTTCAATCTTGAAGAATAAAATGCAAAGCCTCAAGGGAGGCTTAATCACTACTGCGAATGAACGAGATGATCACCTTCATTCTTTGTTTCCTGTTTCTGGTCAAGCTCTCTGTCCCTAATTAGGCATCCACACCATGAACACCAGTCGCGCTCGGTTTCAATGGAAGTAGCTCAACCTTCCTCTAGACTTGGGCTTGAACTGTTGCTCCCCATCTTACTCCAATCTGTACTCTCTTGTATAGGTGATTCCTGGGATACAAATATGGAGCCTTTGCATTTATTCCTCATTTTGACTCTTCAGTCTCTCTAGTTAGTTTGCTTAATACTTCTAGCCAGTGTTTCTACTGCCCCTCCAACCAGTTCCTCCTATAGCGTCAATAGAGAGAGTGAGAGAGATACAGGGTTTCGAGGCATTTCATTATATATGCCCTTAGGATTCAGTACAAAATCAATATTTAAACAACATGTTTTTAGAAAACTTATTCAACTTACTCCACTATCATGTAGTTTATACTTTTCTGCCTTTCTCAAGAAAATATTAGACAAAGCTTATCAAACTCCAAATAAAGAGATCCAGATTTTCCAGCACTGGTATTTTCTCAGTCTACTATACAATAACCTTGACAAAGAAGTGATCCATTGGTTTGACATAAACTACTTTCAGTGACTCCACATTGTTTTTTTTTTATCCATATTATGTTTCAGAATAGTTCCCATGCCTAACATCCATTGTTCAAGATAAGACAATTTCAAATAACTTTCAGACTTATATTTGCCACGAAGATGACTGTGGAGATAGTAGTAATGGCGACGGTAATGACAGTGCAATGGTGATGCTGGTGCTGCCAGTGGTGGTCGTGGTGATTGCCATAGTGATCATGACAGTGGTGGTGGTAGTGATGATGGTGACTGTGGTACTGGAGGTGGTGGAGGCGTGTCAATGACGGTGGTACAGGTGATGGTGATGTGGTGGCCGTGGCATAAAGGCATTGGGACGATGAGGCTGGTGGTAATGGCGGTGGTGGTGGTGAGATGGTTGTGGGGACAGTAGCAGCAGCAGCAACAGGAGTAGCAGTGAATTGATGATGATGCTGCGGTGGCAGAGATGGCAGCAGTGAGGGTAGTGGTGGGATTTAAGACCTTCTTACCTTATGATTTTAGAAAGATTAAAAATCATGTTCTTGTTATATGCATTGCATGTTGCCTCAACCCCTGGGACATTATTCAATTAGAATAAGAGATGACTGAATTTCATAGTTAACACCTACTGCTCTGGTACCAAATTGTCTTAGTTTCATGGTTTAATTGCTGTAACAAATATATAACCTGAAACATTTAAGGGAACAAGGTGTTTCTTCATGCTTATGATTCTAGGTTGCAGTTGGTCCTAGCAGGAGGGTTACCAGCAGAAGCTGAGGGAACTGATCACATCACATCCGCAGAGAGCAGTAAGGCCCGATGCCTACCTTCTGGCCTGTCAGTCTGCCAAATCCAACTAGCTGTCATCTTATCCGCCTGCCCAGGGAATGGTCCTACCCACTGCGGGCTGGGTCTTCCCTACTAATTATGCAATTGGGTGTCCTCTTACAGATGTGGTCAGAGGTCTGCCCTTCATATGTGTGTCCACAGGCCCAGATCTGAAGTGGCAAATTGACACCTGAAAATAACAGACACGCTCCACCACTTGTTAATTTGGCATGTAGGCATATCACTTTTAAACCATAACCTCCACATAACCTTTGTCCCCAAGGTCTTATATTCATTTTATGAAAGCAAATGTATTCAGTCCAATTCGAAAAGTTCTGATGGTCTAGCTTTTAAAATGCTCACTATTAAGTTCGATTCCACATATAAAAAAATCCAAAGTCGGCTAACTTCAAGTTCCTGCAAAATCAAAAACAACTTAAATAATAGAATTGCATAAATCCTTTTTTAATGGAAGCATCATGACATAGCAAGAAACCATCAAGTCAAAATTATACCAAAATCCAGCAAGGCTGGCATTTTTTTTTTTTTTTACCAAATCGGGTAACTGGTAGTTCCATCATCTGTTGCTTGTCATGTAATCAAATCTGCTTCAAAATTCTGGGCAGTTTCATCACTGCAGCTCTGCTGCCCACAGCACACACAACTACTTGGGGACCGAGGCAGAAAGTTCACAAGGCAACATAGTCATACCCCAAACTGAAAGAAACAGATAATAAAACAAAGCAACAATCTGGAATCCTCCATGGAAAAGGGGAAGAACTTAACTGGGAGGAACCCAACAGAGATGGAGGCCCTTGTCTGTCACCCTGACCAGCCCTTCTCCAGGGTGCAATCCCTTCCTCTCTCCTCTTCTTTGTCTCATGGAAAAAAATATATCCATCTGTCTTTTTGGAACTGGCTTCTTTGGTCACCAATGTCCCTGTGAAAATGATAGATGCTTTCCCTGGATTATAACGTGAACGCAGGAAGAGGAAAGGGCTTCAGGATTCTGGTTTCTTTCTTTCCTTCATTCTTTTTTCCTTCCTTCCTTTCTTTCTTTAGCTTTCTCAGTATTCTTTGACAGAGGCTACACAGCCCAGGCAGGCCTTGAACACCATCCTCCTGTCTCAGAGATTGGGATTATAGGAGTCAGTCAGGACAATATGGGATCACGGAGAGAAGAAGTTTAATTTCAAGACAACTTTATTATTAATAATACAGTAGCCTGACTAGCAAGATAACACAGTGGATAAGGTACCTGATCACAAACTTGGCAACCTGAGTTTGATCCTCAGAAACCAACATAGTAAAAGAAGAAAACTGACTTCTAAATGTTGTCCTTCTGACCTCCATGTAGTGGCATGGATGGGCACACCCTTCTCTATCTCTCAAACAAATATTTAAAAATAATAGTACAATGGCCATCCTTTACACATGAGCCACACTGAGTAGATAGCAATGCATTTACATACATGGTCTCTCCTGTTACTGGTCACAGGTTGCAAGGCAGGCAGCATGGACTTCCCAGCCCATTTCACTAACCTGATTAGCCAGAACAGAGGCTTGAGCTATTGCCTAGGACAAGAAAAGGGATGCCAGAGAAAACCCAATGGCCAGAGAGCAGCTGGTAAACTGATCTGCTGACCATTAGGCCCTTACTCCATCCCTGTTGTCTGCTTGGGAGGTCTGCTCTCCTAGACGGAGCACCATCGGTATCTATACTCGAACTCAGCTTCATTTGCTGATGTGGTATAAATGTTCCAGGTGAACAAGGATCAGCAAGGCCACTTTGATCCTTGGGTACTGAAATGCTTGAAAAGTTTGGGTCTGTGTCCTCATTCCCCACTGCAGTTCTGCATCTCTCTGCTCTGGGTCAGTCGCCCTCACAACTTCTCCAGCTGCCCCAGCATCCATTGTGATTTGAATGCAAATTACCCCCATAAGGTTTTTGTGCTTGGACACTCAATCACCACTTGCCACCCCATTTGGCAATGTTGTTTGGCAAGACTGCAGAACTTTTAGGCAGTGGAGCTTTGTTGAAGGAAGAATCACTGAAGGCAAGCCTTATGGTTTAGAGCCGTTTAACCCCACTTCCTGTTCTCTGTCTACTTCCTGACTGCCAATGCAGGATGACAAGCCAGCTTCATGCTCCTGACACCATGCCTTAACTATCATGATAGATTCTGTCCTTCTGGAACCGCAGGCTAAAATAAATCCAATTAGAATACTCTATCATGTAAGAAAAATTAAGATAGTACCCCCCCACCTCCAGTTTAAGCAAATGAGCTGGTAAAATACTGTCTCCATCTCCCAGAGAGTCAGATGCTCTTTCCAGAATCTTGACAACCAAGGTAGGTGCCTAAGCAAACCCCCACTTCCTAAAACTCACCAGTAAAGATGTCATGATTCCCAAGAACCTAATCCCAGGACATCACTGATGGAAATTCAGTCTATTTCTTTTTCTTCTGCCAACACATTACATATGATCTGGCCAGTCACAAAGAGATCTTTTTCAATGATTAGGAAGCCACCAACTACATGTTCCTATAGCCAAGAAATCCCTGCTCTGCCCCTCAAAGTCTATGCTATCCCAATCCTTAAGCTGTGTACATCGTCGCAAATGCATTCCTGAAGATACACATTCAATCATGCAGTCAAATATGCACTGAGTACTCAGTCTGTGCTAGTTTCTGAGAAGTACCAAATGTTTTCCGGCAACAAAGCAGAATGGAGTCAGGAAATGGATACAGTACAGCACCTTGAGATGAGTCAGGGAAATGTCTATGCCCTAAGCTAAGAAGGTGCTAGATCAGGAAGCTCAGGTAATGCTAAATGCACCAAAACTTAAAGAATGAGCAGAGAAGTGCAGGAGTGTAGGTGACATATCCTAAGTAGAGGAAACAGGATTAGCAAAGGCTAGGAGGAGGCTCTTATCTACAGTTTACACTTGCTACAGCAAAGACTGTCATGACTTGAATGTGACTTGATTCCCCCACAGACTCATGTGATGAATTCTCAGCTTATGCTAATATCTGAGAAGGTTGAGGCACTTTTAGGAGGTGGAAACTTTCTGAGGAAGGCACATCATAGGGGCAGGCACTGAGGTTGGGTTACTCAGCCCTACTTCCTCTCAGTTTGCTCTTCCCCTCTCTGTCTCCATGATGGCCATGAGGCTCTTTCTGCCTCCAGCCATGCATTCAGATATAGATTCCTGCCATCATGGACTGTATTCCCTTTGGAACTAGAAGCCAAATAAATCTTCTTTTCTCCCTAAGTTGGTTATACTGTTGTCTCCCAGTAGCAAAAGAAGAATAACTATAACCAGGTATGTCAGAAGGTGATGGGCAATGAATCTGGAAATGTGGGTAGGAGTTGAGCCACGTAGGGTTTTGTCAGTCTTAGGAAAAGTATTTTTCTTTACGCAGCGGGGGAAAGCACTGAGATCTACGTGGAGAATGGTGTGGTTTGACTTAAATGGTAGAACAATTTCTTGGGGTGCCTTGTGAGGTGAAGAGAAGATAGAAGCAGGGCTGCCTGTGGGAAGCTTTGTGGGTAGTTCAAGTGCTGAGCAAACAGTAGAGTTCAGGTAACATGAAGACTTTGTAAATGTTAGTATGAAAGGAGAGAGGGATGGAATCAGGAGCAAACTTGAAACTGCCAGAGAAGCAGAGGAGCCAAGAATCACACCTACTTTTGTGTCTGGGGCAATAAGAACTTCATGGAAGGGCTGGAGAGGTGGCTCAGGGGTTAAGCCTCTGCCTTGCAGGCGTAGGTCCTGAGCTCGGATCCCAGATCCCATGTATAGACGCCGGGGGGGCCTACACTTCTGGTCCTGGTAGGGCGGAGCCTGTGAATCCCAGGGCAGAGTAAACAAGGAGGAAGTAGAAGCAGTCCGTGGTGGTTCCCGAATTCGTCCATGGTTACACACATATATACACACGCATATGCATGCATACACACACAATTGAATAAATAATAAATATTTTTTAAAAAGAATTTTTAAAAAAAAGAACTTCATGGAGAGAATTGGGGAAAAGTGTGTTGGGAATGAGCTCTGAGCGACCTAGCAAGGTTCACCCAAAATCAGGCCAACCTAATCTCTCCTCATCCCTTTGGCTTTGGGAGCCTCACAGAAGAGAGGGAAGTGGGACTTATGAACCTAAAGATAGGAAGGTTCACTGTTGGACAAGACATTCCATTCAAGTCAAGACTGCTGCATCTAGGAACTCAATGCAGTAAAATTTGTCCTTAGCAGACCTGCATAATGACTGACATACCAACATGCCCCCATAGACTATAGAGGAACTCAAGAAAGATAAGAGCATACAGTGGAAATCTTGGGGACTAAAGTTGGATGAGTGAAGGGAAATGCTCCTATCAATAGGGTGGCCTAAAGAGAAGCAACTTTGTGTGCCACAAGAGGCCCAAACCCCCTCAAGAATAGACAAACCAGAGGGAATCCTGGAGTCCATAGAAGGAAGGAGGGTGGGAGGGAGGGAGATGGACTGATGAAAGTAAGGGAGGGAGATTGGGGGGGGATAGAGGGAAGAAAGGATGAGTACTCAATGTAATTGTAAAATTAGAGAAATAAAATAAATAAAAAAGAAATGAACTGTGAGGAAGCATGTTATATTCAAAGTGTTAGGGAGAGATACAGATGGAGATGCAATTGATTAGATAAGCCTTTTGCAGAAGAGAGATCATGCAATGACTGGTTCTCAATCTCTTGGCTAGGATTAAGTATAAAATCAGTCAACTAAGGTCTGAATAGTGCAGGACCATGCACAGAGTTAAAGATGAGTGTTAATTCATACAAGATTGACATGAGACAAGGAAATGCAATTGTGAGCAGAAAATATGGAGACAGTAATTGGTACATAAAATACATAAAAATGTTTCAGAAATGAGAAAGAGATAGAAGATAAGCTGAAAAACTATGCAGAAAAATATCTGTAGTGTAGTTCAAAATATTCCATGTATATCAGAAGAAAAAATTAAAGCTTATTCTGGTGTAAAGTTATTGAATATAAAAATAGGATTATTGGGGCTGAGGAGATGGTTTAGTGGTTTAAGCCTTTGCCTGGGAAGCAAAAGGACTTGATTTCAGATTCCCAGATCACACACAAAAATTCCACGCAGAAATGGCTATAGTCTGCAATTCCAGCCCTGGAAGGCAAAGTCCTAGAAATCCCAGAGCAAGAAATGAGGAAATAGAGTAATCCAAGATGATTCCTGATGTCACCTTTGGACAAATACACTCAAATGTCCTCTTGTACACACACTTGCATGAGTACACATGCACACACACACAGAGTACACATGCACACATACATGAAAAAAAAAGAACAGGATCATTGGTACAAAAGTAGAAAAGCAATATTTTATTTTCAAATACAAGCGACCAAGTAACTGATACTCTACACCACTAAACTTCAGAAAGAAGTTGAGATATGGCTGTGAAATTTGATATAATAAGACTTATGATTCACAATTCTGTATTAGGAGTATATGAGAAAAAAGTAGGCTATTAATACTATATACTAAAAAAAGTGCACAAAATAATCCTATTGATGCAGAAATTAAAAGTTGAGAATGGAAAAATTACGATACAAAATTAAGTGTGGCAGTGCACCCTTATCTCTACCTGGGAGAGGCAAATTTTATTCTTAACAAAACAGAAGCACAAGGTAATTATAATAACCTCGATCTAAAAACTCAATTTAAGTCCTGTTACTATAGCAAAATGGATGGAAATGAGTGAGCCAGCCACATAGAGTGACAAATATGCCTGATGTCACTCACACATGGACCTTCGAACAGTTGGTGTCTTGTGAGTCAGCCATAGAATGAAGCTGGACCTGGTCATGCAGGCCTGTAATATCAGCTATTTTGAAGACTGAGGAAGGAGAACTGTGCTTACAGCCTGTCTGGGCTGCAGAGTTGGACTAAAGTCCAGTCTGGAAGAGTTAAGAAGAACCTGTCTCAAAAGAAAAAGTACAAGGAAGGCTGGGGATATAGTTCATAGGTTCTTACCTAGCATATAGGAGGCCCTGACTTTAATCATAGGTGTTAATCAAAATATAGAATGGTGGTCATTAGAGACTGGGTGAGGCAAGACCCGGTCCTTACAACAGGAATAGGAGGTACTGGTGTGCCATCAAGTTGTAGGATGATATAGATCTAGATCTAGGCAGAGATGCTCTCAATCACTTTAAAAAGCTAGAAGAAAGGATTTTAAACATTTCACCATAAAGAAATGATTGACAGTTCAGAGACAGATAATTGAACCTGATTGAAATTCACCTAATGTATGTGCACGTTGAAACATGGCATAGCACCTTATTAATTCATGCAATTCTTATGTTTTATAAACCAATTTAAAAACAAATCTAAAAGCCAGAATACTCAAGAAAATATTAATACAAAGTTCTAAATTTCTCATTCTGTACTGTGGGGAAGATTCAATCATTTTTAAGTGTTGCTACATATAGATACAGTTTTTAATACATTCTAAATAAGAAAGAGTGAGTGAATATAAACCAGAAATCCTATGGTTAAATAAAATTAAGAGGACAAGTGGGAACATTACAGCCAAGATTTAAAAAAAAAAAAACTAAACAAGGAACTTGGAAGGAAACAAAAATAGAAAGTATAAAACAAGATGATAAAAGTGAGGTCAAACATGTTCGTTATCACATTCAGTGTGAAGGGTCTGATCATTTCTATTAAAAGACAAAGAGCCATAGATTGGGGAAAATACAATTCTAAATATATGCTGCTTTGCACAACATGAGACTAGGACAGGGGCGGGGAGGACAGAGCATGGCATATAGGTCTGAGACTTGCACACCTCCTCTCTGTTCCTGATTTAGCTGCAGTGAGATCAAGACCAAAGACTTGTTATCTGACAAGTGCTGAGCTTTAAAGCGAGTAAAGAGCAGACACAGAAACTGAGGCAGAGGTTAAATAAGGGTAAGCAAGTTCTTCTCATTGACCTAGAGGAATAGGTGAAGATACGGCCATTTCCGTGAGGGGCCGGGAAGGCGTGCCCTTCATGAATCAGGGAACCACAAGAGTGGGACGAGATGAACACTATGAGCAAGCTCTTTGAAGATGCGTGTGAAATACAGAAACAAGGTGCCTGTCTCCTCTACGGTTGTTGGTTACATGCCTTCATTCTTCCTTGTCAAAAGGAGCCCACGGCTTAGTTCTATGACTTTTTTTCTTAGGAAACCATTTCTTTTTTCTCTCTATTGGAGCGTGCGTGCGCGCGCGCGCGCGCGCGTGTGTGTGTGTGTGTGTGTGTGTGTGTGTGTGTGTGTGTGTGTGTGTGTGTGTGCATAAGAGGGCATGAGTATGTGTGCCTACAAAAGTCCAAGAGTGACATGGAGAATCACCCTGGATTGCTTTACCTCCTTATTGCTTTACTCCGGGGTTTCCCAGACTCCTCCTTCCAGGACTAAAATCACAGACCACCATCATGTCTGCCTGGCAGCTTTTTTACATGAGATCTAGGGGTCCGAATTCAGGTCCTTTTGTTTGTGAGGCAAAGGCTGAGCTATCTCCCCAGTCCCTATTGTAGCATTTTTCAGTCCTCCCCCACTGTGCATAACGTTGGTCCTATTCCTTTCTACAGTCTTAACAAAGAAAAGTTGTCTTTGCAACAACAAGAAATGTTTCTGCATCTAGAGTTCCAGTTATTTATTGTAATTGGGCTTGTCTCTGCAGGCATTCACCATCTTTCTCCTGAGAGTTATCTTACATGCTTCCCCACGCAGGGTCCTCCTGCAAGCAGATCCAGAAGGCTAGAGCTGATTCACCCCACACTCTGGCCTGTGCATCAACAGGAGGCATGAAGGCATGCCTGGCGCATCATCTCAGAGACTTCTGCAAATGCCCTCAGCACTGCCCTAACTTCAAATGTCCCAGAATAACAGCGGCAAGGAATACACACTCCATTTCCTCCTGGTGGCCACGGAGCTGTCAGTTGTGTCCCTTATACTTTCTACTCACTAGCAAGCTAGTTCAAGTGTTCATCCTTACATTCATAAACTCCTTCCACAAACACATTATTTGTTCTCAAACCCTGCTGCTGTATAAACATGTGAATAGCTCTCTTTGTAATCAGACGGTCTGGTGTGTATGTGAATGTGTCGCCTGGCATAGCCCATCTCATGTTTGTTTGACCAGCAGCTCTATACAACAAACAGAGTCACAATACTATCCCAGCATGCTGATCCTTGTCCAGGTTCTCCTCTGAGCTAGCACATGCTCATGTCAGGCCTTCCCAACTAGACTGGAGAGCAGCTGTGGTGAAATCCAGCAAGTGATGAAATCATTGCTGAGAAATCTGCAATCCCATAGCAGTATTGTTCTATTCCATCCCAGAAGCCCAATTTTTGCAGAAAGAAGGTATGGAAACCCCACCTTAGTCCCGGATTCTTCACTCTCCTGCCCCAAACTAATGAGAGACCAAGTGAGACTGGACGAGGAGGGACCTTGAATACTTGAGAAAAGAACTGGATACAAACTGACAGCTGGCTTGCTTTTTGAGCTAGAAAACAATTGAAACTAGTGGCTTCTGTCCCATGATGCGTGTGGAGCTGAGTGGGACAGAGACTGACAGGTATGAAGCAGTTATAATGGAGGCCAACACCGGGGTCAGTTAGGAAGCCCTTATTCAGAAACTGAAAGTATTGTCCTAAGAAATGAAATTAAGAGAAAAGAAGAAATGATATGTAACAAAAATGGATGAACTGGTTTCTGATTTGCTGCTGAAAAACTCTTTAAACTTAATTTTTTCATTTATTCACTTAGTGTGGGGGGACACATGTGTCCCTGTGGAGGACCAAGGTGACTTTGGGAATTATCCTGAATTGCTCCTACCTGCTTCTTGCTTCATTCTGGGATTTCCCAGGCTCTGCCCATGAGGGTGGGAAGTACAGGTCACTGCCTGGCATTTTTATGTGGGACCTAGGATCCGAACTCAGGACCTTTTGCTTGTAAGGCAGAGTCTTAAACTCTGAGCTATCTCTCCAGCCATGCTGCTGAGATTTTTTTGAAGGCGGGAAGGACACCAGAGGTTAAACAAAACTAGTGTACCCAGCATAGTGAGTGTGAAGAAAGATATTTCCATTGAAAAGTTTATTTAGTCATGAAGTCAGAGGTGGGGATGAGAGTGAGTTTGAGGGGAGATCTCTCAGGTTTAAGAGTCACACCTGGCAAGTGTCTGAGGGAAGAAATAACTGCTTGTGGTACCTCAGCAGCAGGGTGTCTTTCTGATCAAACTCAAGTCAGCATGTAATTTCACACTCGGATCAAAGCAATGTCACTCAATCAAATGAAATGGATTTTCTCCTTTCTTCTGCTTTTGTCAGGGCTGATTTCTGTCGGCTATTTTTACCTAGTTCAAAGTGACTCGCCCAAGGAAGCCGGCCCCAACAATTGGGTTCAATTTGCTAAATGCACTCAGCCACATGACTAACAGCTCATCTCCACACCGCTGTCCTTGTCTAACCCCATGACAGCCACACCTCACCTGCAAGCACCCATACCTACCAGCTTCGGTGGTTTCATTCATCTATTGCTGTAGGAGAGAAGGTGAAAATGCACCCTCTTTTATGACTCACACTGGAGCATCTTTTGTCTCATCCACTCTTTCTCTTAAGGTGGAGATTATTATTCATACTAAATTCATACCTCCTCACTTAAACACCTTTTCCATTATCTAGGGCATTCGAGGTATCGGGAATCTTGCACATTGTCCTGGGTCTGATAAAGAAGGAGCAGTACTTCTTATCCACTGAGCCTTAGAAATCCATGTTGTTATCTTCAACCCTGATATGTAGATACTACCAATCCCATTTCTCTGAGGAGAAAACATGGACCCAAGAGATGAAGTAAGGACAAGTAACGTGCTTGAGATCACAAATCTGGAAATGCCTTGGGTGAGATGACAGCTAACATTGGTTGGATGTCAAGGCTGGGCTCTTTTTCTGTTTCCCAACAGACATTGACTTTCCAGTGTTGCCTCCTCTTGGTGGGCTGTTCTTGTCAGAAACCAATGGAACAAAGGAGCCATTGAATTCGTGAAGACTTTCATATCTCAGGTCCAATATAAAGCCTCTGAACAAAGCATCCACTCTCCAAACCAGATACATATTTGAGTAAACAAGGGTTAGAAGATTAAGGAGGGGGGGTGCTGAAAGAATGCATTCTTAATTAGATCAAACCAAGGATTTCATTAGCTGTATTTTTGCTGAAATTGAAAATGTATAAAAGACATGAAGAAACTCTTTTGAAGAGAGACTCCAATGTAGGAGTCTTGAAGTTTTCACTTCAGGGTTTCCTGTCTCCAGTCCAAGCAGGTGAGACTGCCAGTGAACAAATCTATACTGCTCGCCTCAGCCACACATATCTATGTTATGCGTGCCCAACACTCCTTTCTCAAAGTCTCACAGTCCTTTGCAGTTATGGCTCAGGACCATGGTACCTGCAGAAGCTTTGTGGTCTCTCCTATGGGTCATGAGCTCAATGAGGACCATAGCCATTCATAACCCATCCCTGACCCCCGTGGCTCCTGGCAGAGTAGTGCGTGCATAGCTCAGTAAGTGTTCCAGCATAATTGCCTATCGAGCATTACTGTTTTAGCCAAACCTCATAGGAAGCAATAGGATAAACAAAAGATTGAATAGGATTTCAAAGAAGAAAGTGTTATCTGTGATGGACAAAATAAAATTCTGATATAGGAACTGGTGAAGGGGCTCTGTGAGTAAAGACACCTGCATACAAATCTAGAGACCTGCATACAAATCTCTGGAGCCCAAATGGTAGACGGGAACTGACTTCTAAAAGTTGCCCTCTGACTCCCACGTGTATGCCGTTGACACATGTTCTCTCTCTCTCTCTCTCTTTCTTTCTCTCCCTCTTTCTTCCTCCCTTTCTCTCCCTCTCTCCCTCTCTCCCTCCCTCTTCCTTTCCTCCTTTTTTTCTCCATTTCTTTCTTATCTCTCAAGTAAACAAGTAAAATATTTTAAAAATTAAATTCTGATATAGGAAAACTGAAGGTACAAGCAATCTATTCATTTAACTATTTAGCTGGAGCGTGCATTCATAAATAGTCCACAAATATTAAAACTCACATATACACAAATAATGTTCACAAATTAGGGAAAGTCATAATGCATATTACTTGTATTATGATCCTACAACAATACATATACTACTTAAAAGTGCACACACTGATCACTCAGATGTCTTCCTTCATGTGAATGTTCCACATTTCCTCAGAAATCTTCCATCTCATTCAGATTCTTAAATTCAGTGCTGTAAAGCTGAATTCTGCACTCCTTCATAGTGTAACAGAACCTCCTGGACATTCACCATATCTCCAGTGTCGCTGGTGACCTTGCCCATGGCACTGCTTGTTCTAGCTGTGATCATCTTTCTGTCTCACTTTCTCTATCATGCTCTGCCAAAGACTTGTCCATTTCATTGTTTTTTTCCAAACAATATCAACAACAATAAAAAGAAATTTTGGGGGTATTTCTATCAAGTTGTTTTGCATTTGATTTCCAGTTCGTTCACTTCTGACTTTATAACTATATTTAGATTGCTTTGTAGTCTTTTTACTATGAGTTGGAGACTTACTTCATTGTTTGGGTTTTTGTTGGTTGATTGACTCATTGATCATTTGGCTGATTGGTTGATTTTAATCTAACATGTTTTTTTAAAAAAATCATTCGAGGTTACAAGTATATTTTACAATTGTACAGTTAGTAAATTAATATACAATCTAAGTTTATGTTTTCTTTTTAAACAAGAAGTTACTTAAGAATATGTGGGGCTTTCTCTTAATTTCCAGATTATCCTAGGTCACATTTTATGGTCAGATCCTAAAATGGATGTTGCTTGACAGGAAAGTTACAAATTCTACTGAGGAATGCTCTTATGGGAGAGAAGGGGCTGGGGAGATGGATCAGTCAGTAAGGTGCTTGCTTTGCAAGCATGAGAACCTAAATTCAATCCCTAGAATTCATATATTTAAAAAAAAAGGCAGACTTGGTGGTTTGTGCCTATAATCCCAGTGTTGGCGAAGCAGAGGCAGGAGGATCTCTGGGGATTGCCAGTAGAAACTAATCAGTGAGCTTCATGTCTCAATAATAAGGCAGGAAGTGATCAAGGAAAACAGTGTTGACCTCTGGCCTCCACATGTGTATACATGTACTCCAACACATGAACATATCTATACATACAAAAGGATTGCTCTTGGTATCACTACTTGTGGAAGGAAAGAAACAGAAGAATTCAGTTAATAGGAAGTTGGACTGGGTTGATTCTGAGGAATTGTTCTAGTTGAGAAACGAGGGCCTTGCCTTTAGACTTCATGCTTTTGTACCAGTCAGTAATTGGCTGTGTGCTGCCAGAGGGAGACATGTTCTTGGACTACGCAGCATTTTTTTCACCTAAGGCAATTGCTATAAAGGGACAGCATGGGAATTAACTGCCAGCACGACTAAAGCAACTGAAGGAGTAAGTCCTTCTCTCAGAGGGGGAATATGGTTGGAGCAGTTCATCACCTACTATGAGTGCTTAAAGCTTAATATTTGAACTAACTTTTGGTTGTTGACTTTTACTTTGCATAAGGTATTCTTCTATGAATTTTAAAACTTCTTTAAAGCGTGTTTTTGGTGATTTCAGAATATGTAACTTGCATACCCATAAAAAAATGCATTTAACAAACCCTATACCCTTTCATGCTAGGCCCTTTCAATTGTTTGGAATTTTCTTTCTACTGTAAATAATGCTGCTACAAATCTCCCAGTCTTATATAAATTATACTTCTAGAGTGATGGAGCATGGTTCCCAATACCAACCAACCTTGGGCCCACATACGTGTGCCCACACATATGCAAACATGCACATACACAAGCATGTGCCCCCCCCCCGAACACACATGAAAAAGGATAAAAAGAGATTCTCTTCCAGAAGTAAGTTTGTAGAAGTGTACACTGTGCTGTTTTGGATGATTTATTTCCACAGCAGCAACAGTGAAGTTTTGTTTCCTTGTTTCCACTTTTTTAAAATTACGAACAATTTGACAGGTGACAATAGTACCTCATCATTGATCCAATGAAGTATCAATTTGATGAATATCAAAACAAATAGTATTTTCCCAGCCAAAGATCATGCACCCAGACCATGTTACAAGAACAAAGTCCATTCTGAACATTCTGGACTCATACTTATTATTTATTTTCTCTACCATTTTTTGAATGGGTATGTGTGTGTGTGTGTGTGTGTGTATCAGAGGGCACTTAAGTGTGTGTGTGTGTGCCTATGGAGGCCCAAGGGTGACATTAGGAGCCATTGTGGATTTTTCTACCTCCTTATTGCTCTGCTCTGAGGTTTCCTAGGCTCTGCCTTCCAGGGCTGGAATTGCAGGCCCTTGTCATATCTGTCCAACATTTTTATGGTATCTGGGATCCAAACTCAGGTCCTTTTGCTTGCTAGGCAAAGACTTTAACCACTAAGCAGTCTCTCCAGCCTACCAACCACCATTATTAAAAGAGAATTTTGTAGTCTAGAGAGCGGAAGTAACTGTTTGAACTCGTCCTAGCCATTGGACTTATTAAATGTCAGAACTAGGATTAAACCTGAAACTTACAGATCACACTGCCAGGCCCTCTTCAGCTTACTTAGAAAATAAATTTGACCCAGTAAAGCTGTATAGTTTCTTAAAGGGTGTTTATGAGCCACCTGAATATTGCACTTTATTCATATTTTTGGTGACTATATTCTACTAAACACTATAATGTGATTTCAGTTTCTGGTATCTTTTTGGTACATGATATAATGGTGACATCAGTCTCCAGACACAGATCACCCAGACTTAAGTCCTAGGTCCGTTGGTGAACAGTTGCCTGATTTAAGTCAGCAATTTAACTTTGGTGCTTTGCTTTCCTCAACTTTTTCTGTTTTCTTTGTTTTATTTTGTTTTTGGTCTCATCATTCAACCTGTGCTACATTGGAAATCACTTTAGAGCCTAGGCTGGCCTCAGATTTATGACCCTCATGCCTGGGTCTCCCAAAAGCTGAGATTGTAAGCATGCCCCAGTCATGCTGGGCTTTGGGTTTCTTGATTTTGAATTGAGCATAAATACTCAAGTCTCTTTCTGAGAGTAGTCATGAAGAATCAGCCAGATGCAATGACTCATGAAGATTGCTTAGGACAGTCTGGTACACAGTAAACGTACAATACACACACAGACACACACACACACACACACACACACACACACACACACACACAGAGGCGCGCGCACACACACTATTCCAGATATCCCTGGGCTACCCAACACAAAGCCATCTAGGAATGCTTGGATTAGGGTGTAATCACCCCTGTGGGCTGTTGTCCATTGTGCTGAATCTTTATTTCATGGATGTCCATTAGAACACGAGTTGTTTCTATAAAGATGGTGGAGGAAGGGGTACCTAAACATCCAGAGCTTTCTATAAACTAACTCTTAGTCTTCTGGGCTGTTCCATTTTTATTTATTTTATTTATAAGGATATAACTAATAACTTTTCTAGACCCAAAAACCTTTACAAATTCTGGAGAGATACAAGTTAATTTACATTCAGGTAAATGTTGGTTGGAACAATGGCTCTGTTGCTTGCAGAATCTGGTCCTAGGTACAGTGGCAAAAAAAACTACATGCCTAAGAAGAACTGTCTTGAGGATGATCTTAATATAGACCCAGCAGATGCTAGATGAAGGTCTGTGGTTAATATTGTTCTGAGGAGTAGGAAATGGAGAAAGAAAAGGAACAGAAGTTTGAGAACAGAAAACCAAGGAGGTGGAAGAGAGGGGGAGAACCCAAGAGGTCCACGAGTTGGAGGGTGACCATAGGACCACTAGCCACAAGTTCCTCCTGATTTGTGGAACTCAGTGTGGTCTCACGTACTGTTCCAAGTTTGAATGTCGTCCTTTGGTATGGCTTTGTTGTAGTTACCACCTATAACACACACATGTGCATTCCGCACCACTGCCCATCACGTGATATTTTTACAGCACTGTCTCCTTTTTGACTTGCTCAAGTCCCAAACTCATGGTCTGGGACCAGAACCTTTTGGAGTTACTTCTTTAGCAGTTCTGGCTTCTGCTGGGTGGACGAGCTGCTGGCACTGATGGAACTGTCATTCTTCTTGCCTTCCAAGAGCATTTTATTTCCTTTTCTTGTCAGTTTGGTTTATCGTAAGAAATGGTTGTATACTCTGCCCTCAGTACATGACATATTTGGCACAATAGGTCACAGGAAGATTATGACAAGCAGATGTGGATTGGAAGGAAAGAAGCATTCTGGAGGGGATAGAAGTCACGACAGGAGAATTCTAGGAGTGTGGTGGAGTAACAGGCTTCTGGCAACCTCAGAGCCCTGGCTTCCCCTGCTAAGTTGTCCTGCTTCAGGAAAGTAAGATTGACATGGAAGATCCAGAATCTGCCTGTGGCTCTTAAAAAGAAGGAAGAACTCCAGATTCTCCAAGTTTCATCCCCATAGCTCTGCCCCTTACTTTACAGAGACACTGATTATAAAACAATGGCATGTAGCTGGGACACATTAGGCCTGGGATGAGATCCAAGAATTTTCTTTTTTATTGTGTTCCAGACAATGCTATTGTGGCCTGTGTGGGGACCACACCTTAGTAGGCACCAGTGCCAATCATAAACTTTCTGAAAATGAGCCACAGAACAGTCACAGAAGTATGTATTCATATTAATATTTTACTAGTTTACACATAATGAACAACTTGTTTGATGTCACACAGCTTTGAGCCAAGATTTGGATTATTCTTGTGCCTCTGCTCCAAGCCAGATTTGTGCATGAAATTTTGGGCAGACGTCTCCCTGGTTATAATATCAATCTAAGATGAAGAGGCCTCAGCACGGGTTCCTTTCCTTTCACCCTTCAACTGTTCAGTCTGTAATCAGACCTTCCATTGCTGCATTTAACTTTTTTGTCTTTTCTGCAATGGTGCCCCAAGTTTCAAGCTGAATGATCTTCTCAGGTTTCCAAATCAGGGAACCCCAGAGCAAGAACAAATTTTTTTTTAGAAATCTCACAAGGTTTTTCCCCACATACGTCCTACATATTTTGTATTCTATTCTATTTTGCATTCATATTTAATATTATCTTTCCTCTCAACTAAAAACCCTCCAGGAGCATGCTACATTTTGCCTCTAGATTCTGGTTTGCTTTTCCAGTTGTGCGTGAAGTTGTAGGATCTCCAAACATAGCTTACAAGAGTCTTAGTATTTCAAGACCAAACACTTGGGTATTCAAAACTTTTTCACCTAAAGTGCCTTGGGAAAGGAAAGGCTCAGACCTTGAAAGTATATAGACTTAGTTTCAAATACTAGTCCCATCACTTACTATTGAGACAACATGAGAGGATCACTCTGGGTCTGACTTGCCAGCTGTAAAATGAGCATAAAAATAGCTTCTTTAGACTAAGGAGATGGCTCAGGATTAAAAGCCTTTGCCTTGAAAGCAAAAGGACCTCAGTTCGGATCCTTAGATCCTATGTAAAAGTGCAAGGCAGATATCATGGTGATCTGTAATTCTGACTCTGGAAGACAGAGCCTGGGAAACTCCAGAGCAAAACAATAAGGAAGTAGAACAATCCACCATGATTCCTGATGTCACCCTTGGGCCTCCACAGGCACAAACGCTCAAGTGTCCTCTTGAACACACACCCTCACACACAAGTGCACATTGCATGCACATGTGCAATCAAGACAGATTTTATTAGTCTTTTGATAGAGCTTGCTGCTGTTGTTGCTTGTTGATAAAATGATTTGTTGAGCAAGTAAACAAATGAGTGAATCAGTGACCCACCATCTGCACTATATGCACTGCTCAAACCAACACTGTGTATGCCAAAGACAGTCCCTCAGCTAGCAAATCTCCGCCAAGAGCCCCAAAGGCTCTCCTAGGCAGCAGCCATCCTCAGCCCACTCCCACTCCCTCCCTGCAGCTGGGCAGCTTGGTTCAGCCTAGTGGACCATGACTCCTATAGACCAGAGATTCTCACACTCAATCTAATGCTACAAAAGGGAACAAAATGCTCCCCAAATGAAAGCCCACCCTGGATTCTTATAAGGATCCTGCAATTTCAGAAATTGTATTTCTCGGCTTAAGGACTGTATGCTGGTAATTGACTAAATGAGTTTTAGCTATTACTCATATTTGCTACTCATGAACTCCCATTAGCTCACTGCTGCATTCCCTGGAGGTTCTAACTCAGTTATCTGTAAAGTCAGGCTGCCTGGAAGTGCTCCGCAGCCACTGCCCCACACCAAAGCAGACGCTCAGAGGCCTGTGACCTGGGAAAGACCACACTGTGATCGTTTCAATGTCAGTCTTGTTTTGAGTTGATTGTGGTTTTCATCTATTCCTGTACTTGCTTTTAAATTAGATATCATAGGTCATTTGGCTTCATAGTTATCATATTACCTTGTGTGGGATATTTGGCTAACCCTACCATGTGCTGTGATGATATTTGTATCAAAGATATTTTTAGCCTACAATTTTCTAGCCACCGGATTTCAAGACATGAGCAAGTTACAGTTTGCATAAATCATGTATACCCTGTTGCTAAACAGATCTGTGTGAAATCTGCACCCAAAAGTGCTTATACAGCTGTCTTAGTTATCAATGGCTGCACTTCTCCAAAATCTAGCGGCTTCACAGTCACTCTTTTTCCATATGATTGTGAGCACTAGGGAGTTAATCAAGTCAGTTGTCTCTACTCCATAAGGTTCTGACTAAGACTGGAACATTCAGAGCAGTTTCCGTCTGGCATGTGCAGGGCCATGGCTGAGATATCTTCTGTGGCTGAGTGCTGGCTAGAATGTTTTGACTGGGGTTTTTTATCTGGGCTTTTGACTGTGTTTGCTGATTCTCTATGTGGTGTTAAGCCTCCTCCTATCCTACGGTCTTTTGATATTTCATTCCTTTATTAGAGAGAGAGAGACAAAGACAGAACAAAGATAAAGGCAGATGAGAGACAGGCAGAGAGAAAGAGAAAGAGAAAGAGCGAAGGAGAGAGAAGAGAGAGAAGGCAGAAGGAGCAGAGAAGTGGAATGCATGTCATGGCACATGGATGGAAGTCAAAAGACAACTTTCAGAAGTTAATTGTCTCCTTCCGCTATGTGGGCTTCCAGGTATCAAATTCAGATCACCACGTTTACAAGCAGATGCCCTCTGAACTATCTCACTGGTCCCACGGGGTCTTTTCATGTGGTCTGTGTGTGATCTTTCCAATTTGGTAACTTCCAGAATATAACACTAGAAACTGATGGGCCTTCTCAAAGCTGCATACCCAGGCTGTGGAGATGGCTCAGTAGCTAAAGTACTTGCCCGCAAGCCAGAGGAGCTTGGATTGCCAGAATCCATCAATGCCAGTTGTGTATAGCAGTCTGTCTATAGCTCCAGTCTTGGAAGCCAGAGACAGGAGACTCGCCAGAGTAAGCTGGCTAGTAAGACTAGACATATCAGTGAGCTCTGGATTTGATTGAGAGACTCAACCACAAACAATAAGGTGGAAGAGCAACACAGGAAGATTCCTGAGCAACTTCAGGCCTCTCCAAGCGCACACACACACACATACACACACACACAAATATGCGTATATATCACATGCAAATGACAGAAAAAGAAAACTTCGCCAGACAGACACAGCGATGCTTCTATTATACCTTCATGGTTAATCACAAGCACAGCTTAAGGAGCATAGACTTAAAAAGGTCCTAAAATACCATGGAAAAAAATGGTTTCTGGAGGATCCAACAATGTAACAGATCATAACAATAAGTCACGGAGCATTGATGAATGTAAGCACTCAATTACTTAAACCACACTAGCAAATATAATAACATAACTAGGGTGTAAGTTTAGAGACTATGACTTCTAACCTTGACATGCTATAAGCTTACAGGTCATTATTTTAATATGAAAATATGTCAGTGCATTTTTTATTAAAAGTCAGTATCTCCTAAGTGATCTTTAAAATAATTTTGTTTAAATTTCTCTTTTGTTCTTTTCAGTTCTTTGTCATCACCCAATTATTTGTATACAATTATTTGTATACAAGTGAATATGTCAGGATCTTTCACTCTATATAAATCATTTCAGTGGACAGAGATTGAGAAACATGTTCCTAGTAGTTCTGAAATGAACCTTGAGCTGGAGATATGGCTCAGAAGTCAAAGTTTTTGCCTCATGAGCAAAAAGACCTGAGTTCTGATTCCTAGATTCCATGTGTAAAATGTGGATATGTCTGCAGCCTGCAATTCTGGCCCTGGATAGAAGAGCCTGGGAAACCCCAGGACAAAACAATAAGGAGGTACAGCAATCCAGAATGATTCCAGAAGCCTTCCTTAGGCCTCCACAAACACACGCACTCAAGTGTCCTCTGGTATACACAGGCATGCACATATGGATATACACGCTCATGCGAGGAAAAAAAGGAAAGAAATGAACTTTCAGAGATCTGCTGTACCTAGACCTTTGAAGTGAACTGCATACTGTTTCTTCCCTGAAGAGACGTGGGGTCTTCTAGGGAGGAGACTTGGCAAGTCCATACAGTGCGGTTGAGCACAAGGGGAGATACTCTGTCATAATTATTCTTCCTATTGTTATAAGACAATACTCATGCATTATTTTTAGGGAAGAAGAGGGCATTTATTTGCCTTACAGTTCCAGAGGAGAGATACAGTCCATTATGACAGAAAAGGTGTAGCAGGAGGCAGAAACTGGAGGTGACTTAGGTCACTGCAGACCTTATGAAGACAGAGAGAGTAGCAAACTGCAAGGACAAACTGCTAGAGGAAGCAGGGTGGGGTTCACCAACCTCAAGGCCCACCCTCTGTGACCTGCCTTCCTACAGCAAGGCTATACCTCCTAAAGTTGCCACAACCTTCCCACACATCAATTAAAGATTCAAACATACAACACTCTGGGGGATAACTTCTATTCAAACCATGACACCTACCAGGTGCTACCGGAGAGTAAAGAAGACATTCCTAATCCAGGTTGCGCAATCTAAGAGAACTTCTTAGAGTAGGTAATGTTGGCAATGAACTCCAAGGGCCACAGAGAAGTCAGGATTGAAGAAGAAATAGCAGGAATGAAAGCAAGAGATGAGGCAGCTGTCAAAATGTGACTTGTCCCAAGACTGGCAAGAAAGAAGGCCATTTTCCCTTATTAAACTGGGACTCATTATGGCTGGCTTTTTCAGGTGCATATCAATAAGCTCTCCCAAAGTGATGTCAAGTTCATGCACTAATGTTTTTAGTAGAGTGAAGAGGCGATGAAGAGGTGTTTATGCCTCAGTAATTGGCTATGGCTGATTCATCCACATGAATAGCGAGACCTGAGGTGCAACTGAATTCTCTTTGAATTTGCTGTCTCCTTCAGGCTTATGATTTCCATGCTGACATCCAAACAAACAGTGTTTGAGCCAGTATACAAAATTGCAGCATTAGGCTGTGAGAAACCATTATTTCCACCCCCTCGTTTTCTAGTCAAGAAAACCAAGGCCTGGGGAACTGTAGGGATCGCTCTAGTGATTAAAAAAAATCAGAATTCTCCTGTCTCAGTCAGACAATAGCCAATCCAGCTTTTATTTAGAAAATGCTATTAAATTTTGTCCTGTCAGGAAAGACTGTTTACACCAAAAGGCATCTCCAAGGAGAGACGAGGCGGGCACCAAGCAAGGAATGCTGGCCAGCGGGGAAAACATGGGCCGCTACCCACTAACATCCCTTCCACCCGCCCATCAGAGAATCGAGAAGTGATTTGGGATCTAATTTTTCCTGATGGAAATAAGGACAAGGAAACTGTTCGGCTGGGAAGCAGAGTTCTGTGCTGTAACGGAACCATGATGACAATAACAAGAGCATTTGTTGAGCTGCGCCATCCATCCTGTTACCTTGTCCTCCTCGACAATGGCACTGGCTGTGTCAAGAAGCTTCTGGACCTTGGTGCCCGCCTCAGCCTTGCCATTCTCTAGGCCCGTCTGTACTGTCTTCCCTCAGCCTGGGTGCCAACCATCTGTTGGGTGCCCGTCTCCACACAGGGCCCTACAGAAACACAGACTTCTGTGGAACACTGCTGGAAGCAGGTAAACAGCCCCCAAAGGGTTCTGTAGACACAACCTCACAGCTCTCTCTTCAAAGGGGCAAGGCATAGTTTATGCAGAGCCAAATGAGTTTCTTGAGCAGGGGACTGGGATTCAGGTTACTGCAAATTCCAAGTGCTCCACTGTGATAACCGTTTCTTCAGGTTTTATAGTAACAGAACAAAGAAAATCACAAGTCAAGACACTTTACAAATATATTGGTGGAAACATTAGGTAGGGGAGGATACAGAAAATTGTGAGATGCTACCTGAAGACATTCTTAGCCATTTGGTTGGTGGAAATCTGGAGTCTGGTTGCAAATTCCAAAGAATCTACCTAATCGTCCCCAGGATGTTAGGCCACACAGAAGGAGGTGGGTAATAAATGGCCCAAGGTAATGTGGCTCTTGGACTCACAACATTCCAACCTTTCTTTTTTTTTTTTTTTAACATTCTAACCTTTCTACATCATTGATTCTCTAATCCGTTAGTCTCCTTTAGATGTGGTTTCTTTTCAGGACTTGTATTCATGTTTCCAAAAAGCTCTAGAGAAAAAAAAAATGACCCTTTATTTTTCTTTAAATCTGGGACCAGACAGTAGAGTAGTGATGTGTTGTGTACCACTTACTCTAATCTGGTTGCTGTGAAAGAACACCCAAAGCAACTTAAGGGTAGAAAAGGAGATTTATTCAGCTTATGGTTCCGGGGGGGAGGGGGGAGAATATAGTCCTTTATGCTGGGAAAGGCATGGCTGGCTGGCAGAAGCTAAAGACAGGCTAAGTCGCATCCTTCATGGAGACAGAGAGCTGCTGCATGCAAGCTCCAGAGCAGACTCATTAACTCAAGCAGGGCGGGGCTAGCCAGCATCAAGGCCCACCCCTGTGACTGCCTTCCTCCAGCAAGGCTCCCCCTCCTAAAGGTGCCATGACCTTCGTAAACATATAAGCCTGTGGTGGATACATTTCAAATCATGACATGTTGCTAGGAAGGAAGCAGCGAGAACATCCCAGGTAGATCAAAGCCTGACTTACTTCTCAGTCACTAGCTTGTGTTTACAAGGTCCTACCTTGTGCTACTAGGTCCTATTGTGTGCTGGACACTACAGCCAGAAGTAAATCAAGGCAATTTTGACTGAAATGTGGAGCTTTTAGAACATGAAGAAACTAGAGTGAAAGAGAGGTGCTGTTCCTAGGGCCCAGGAGCCTTCTGGGACTTCAGAGAAGCTGGACCTGTATCCTGGCAGCCAGAGGGTCTTCTGAAGGATTTGGACAAAGAAATGTTGGAGTCACAGTGTTCTGAATAGGAAAGATCTCTATAGACAGACAGGGGGGAATTCAGAAGATACACTAGTGAGAAGGTAACGTGTGAGTGACAGTCTATAATGTGCTATCTTCTGTGTGTGAAAGAAGGGAAAGGAAGATGCCCATGTGCTTGCTGGCTCGTGCAGCAGTAAATCTGAGTACACTAAGAGTACTCAGGACAGGCGTGTGTAAGATGACAGTGGGGAGGAAGAGAACAAAGGGAAAGGTGCGGGAAGGCAGTGACTCTCTAACCGTTGCCTTCTTTTATTGTTTGGGCATTGGGGACCATGCTGAAGGAGATTCCATGGGAACGGAGAAATCCTCGGATGGAGATTGGGCAGAAAGAAATGGGAGTGGGGCATGGCTGACCAGAGCAACTTTAGGAAAACACTGAGTTAAGGATAACTTGTCTGCTAAAAACAAAAGAAAAACAAGGGCATCGTGAACTCTTGTTTTTCACAGGGGTGTAGACTAACAATTCTGAAAATAATATGTGTATTAAGAGTGAATGTAAGTATACTTTAGATCACAGAAGCAAAGCTAGTAGGGGAAGACAGTTTAAAAGTCTGGAACAAAGAAAGCTGAAACAGGGGGTTGTAGAGATGGCTGGGGGTGGGGGGAGGTTAAAGCCTTTGCCTAGCAAGCCAAAGGACCTGAGCTCAGATCCCCAGACCCCGTGTAAAAACTCCAGGCAGATATGGTTGCAGCCTGAAATTCAGGCCCTGAAAGGAGGAGCCTGGGAAACCCCAGAGCAAAGCAATAAGGAGGTACAGCAATCTATAATGGTTCCTCACTGACTTCAACCTTGGGCCTCCACAGGCACATACACACTCAACTCCCCTCTGGTACACACACACACACACACACACACACACACACACCAGAGAGAGAGAGAAAAAGAGAGAGAGAAGCAGAGAGAACTGATATAGACACAGTAGCATTGGACTAAAGTTACATGTATGAACTTAGGGTGATAAGCAGACAGACATGTTTCTAGCTATATCTTTGATAAGACCCAGAAATAATGACAAACACCAATGATCATGCCTTGTGTCCAAACCTTCCTTTTACACATTCTCCACTAAAAAGAATCAGGGCTACATGGAGAAAAGATCAGCTTGAGAAATAGGGCTGGCGGTGTCAGGACCAGCTACAACATTTTCCTAGTGCCAGAAAGTAAGGATGGACTCAAAGGATGCTGGGAACACACTTAAAAGGAAACAGGGATCACTTGGAATGAGATTCTACTGTTCAAACATGGGACATTTAAAATTATAAACAATTGAAGATACCTACTGAGTGTAAATGTACAATACACATTTATATTTAATGTATAATTACTATCTACACAAGTTTGTTCATCATACTTTACATTTATTCGTATTAGAATACCTAGTATTTATGGTATATATTCATTTATATTCATATACATAATATATAGTGTATAAGCAATAATATAAATAAAGTTATCTATTTACTGATACAAATATACATATAGGAACAGAAAAATCTCTTCTGCATCAATTAATAAATATAAAAGGAATGATCGAATTAAAAGGTCACTATCATTTTGATGGTCTAGGCAAGAGTTATCTATGGATGCAGAAACTAATGGATAAAATTCAGTGAGTAGTATAGGACTGTGCTAGCCTGGAGCAGGGTAGGACCCAATCCAAAAGCTGCCACCCCAGAAGCTTCTCCAGCAGCTGACATCTGGTCCCTCAGGCCACGCTGTCAAGAGTATCTGCAGTGGGGTGAGAATGCTCACTATGTGGCAGGTCTTTATGGTGTGTGGGAGACTTGATATGTATATTGACTCAGCCCTAATACCAAGTAAACCTTTTCATCTGTGTCCTCCTTTTTAGAAGGAAAAAAAAAGTTCAAAAAATGAGAAACTTGCCTAGGGTGTAATATCTCATAAGAGCAGAGCCCAAAGCTTTTGGCTTAGAATTTGGCATTGCTCTGACCCGCTGTATCTCTGAGTCCTCATAGAATTCTGCACTTCTGCAATGTGCAGAATCGTTAAGCCATGGAGGCATCCCTCTCTGTTGTTTAGTGTGATACAAGGTCTTGCTAACATAGTCCAGGCTGACCTCTCATTCACAGTCCCAACTTAGCCTCCAGTTTCCAGGATTGCAAGGCTGTGGCACCACATCTAGCTCACACTTCCTTAAAGTGTGGGTTTTCAATTCACCATATTTACTGAGCACTGAGCTATGGTTTATGGTGTCAACTTTTTTTCAGTAGAAAACTGAAATAATAATTAAAGATGCAACATAATAAATACATAAGCCAGTAAGTGAATTTTTATCTTTATCAAGTGTTACGTTGTGCACATAATTGTGTGTGCCATGACTTCCTATGGGTGGCATACATAAGCTTGTATACAGTATCACCACAGATCCACGGGGAATGTGCTGTGCTACCACATAAGCTTTCAAGGATCATAGGAATTTCCCAGTTCCACAATAATTTTATGGGACTGCCATTGCACGTGCAGTTCATTGCTGACCAAAACATTGACACAACAACCGTCTGTTCTTGATGCACACATTGGTGTGAGGACTAAAGTAGACAAGGGTTCTTTTTTTTTTAATTTTTTTTATTATTATTATTTATTCAACTGTGCGCATGTGCGTGCGTGTGTGTGTGTGTGTGTGTGTGTGTGTGTGTGTGTGTGTGTGTGTGTCTGTGTGTGTAGAACCACGGACGAACTCGCGAACCACCATGGACACCTCCACCTCCTTCTGCCCCAGGATTCACAGGCTCCGCCCTACCAGGACCAGACGTGCAGGCTGCCCCGGCTTCTGCCTGGCATCTATACGTGGGATCTGGGATCCGAACTCAGGACCTTCCACCTGCAAGGCAGAGGCTTAACCCCTGAGCCACCTCTCCAGCCCTAGACAAGGGTTCTTAAGCTCACAATGCAATGTCAAATGAGAGTCCCTCAGGTAACAGCAGCCTCAGTGCTAACCACAGCTAGAATGCTGAATGCTTTTCTAGAAGACATTTCTTGCTTTTGGGCTGAGATGATCATCAGATTATAAAGAAGTCATGAAAAGAGTATTTGCCACACAAACAAAAGTACCAGAATTTAGAACCCCAGATTCCACATAAAATTCCAGCCTTGAAAGGGAGAGACTGGGAATCTCCAGAGCAAGTTGACTCACCAGACTAGCTCTATTGGTGTGATTAGCTCTGGATTTGATTACTCTGTTGATTTCTGATATCAACCTCAGTCCTCCACATGCATGTGCATACATGTACATATATACCTATACACACATATGGGAATATGTATACATACATACAATCAAGCTTACCTGCACATAAACATGGAAAAAGGCAAAAAAAAAAAAAAAAAAAAAAAAAGAAGGCACTAAAGAATTCTGTTAGTAGGAGAGCTGTGATCTGGCTGGCAATTTACAGACCAAGGGGAAGAGACCAGCAAGGGGCTGGGGGCCAAGACCAGACCCATGACAGTGAGGCCTGAATTCAGGATTGGTGTGGAGGAGAGGAGGCAAGATACAATGACCAACCCACCCATGAATTGGTGCTTGGGTCTGACAGGAGAGAAAGAGACAAGGCTGCAGGGGCGTCACCACGGTGCAGAGTGGGAACAGCTGGGAACACAGAAACGCTTGTGGCCGACACAGAATGGAGTCGCAATCTGTGGCTGGATAGTCAGGATGCAGGATCTGAAAGACCTGAACATCAGATTCAGACAGTCAGGGCTCTAAGCGGGAGAGTCACTGAGGCTGTGAAGGTGGACGAGGTCTCTCCAGGGAGAGGGCGAAGAAGCAACAGTATCTAAAGATGACAGAGGACTAATGGAAATTGAGAAGAATTCCCAGGGAGATCAGGGAGGTGCAAGGTGGGGTGTGTTCACCATGAAAACAGTCCTAAAGAAAGAGGACAAAGAAAGGACAAAGGTGTATGATCTGTAACTATTGGCTAACAGAAAGCAGGTTCTAAGAATCCAGATTCCAGTCAGCCTGTTAATTAAGGAGGAATCTTGTCAGAGGAGAGACATGTCGGTGTACTAGGCTCTGTCCTTCCTTACTGAGCTAGAATCTCAGGCCCTCAGGTGTAGTCCAGCCCTCCAGGGCAGGCCCACACCATGTCTACACCGCCATCCAGAAAACCTTACATTGTACCTCCCTGCTGGACCACATGAGCCAGCCTTCCTAGACCTCCTCAAAGTTCATCCCCCGGGATGGACACTGTGATATTAATACCAGACTGCCGTAACCCTGGAGTCCATACTTCTTGATTTCCTCTGTTATATGTGATGGTTAACCAACGTACTCAACCTTCAGAGGCAACTAGCTATCAGCCCAAGGCGTTTTTGATCTTGTGCCCTTGAGAATCCTGATACTACCATTCATGTGAGACATTTAAAATTAGAGGTATGGCCACCTGGCCACAAGGGACCGATTTGCTACCCAGACAATAGAGCAGGGGCTGCACTGTTCTGGACTCCGTGCCTGAGTCAGACCCTTCACTCGGGAAAACCAATGAATCAGTGATCCCATAGCTCTTTCAATGAAGGTCGTTTGGGGATTCCTTTTCTTGCTTGTTTGCTTCCTTTTTTCTTCCTTCTTTCCTCCTTTTCTTTCTCTTTCTTTTTTCTTTCTCTTTCTTTCTTCTCTTTCTTTCGTTCTTTATTTCTGACTCAGACACTCTCATGTATAATGGCTCTTCTGTTTCCATGTAGGAAGAGCCAAGGTTTCGGTGCTGACCTTGACTGAGACAGGAAGATGCTGCCTGAGGAATAATAGCACAAGTCAGCTACCCAGAGACACCTGCTGCTGCCATCGACACTTGAGTCCCCAGGAAATCTCCTGAAGGCCTGATCCTTTGCACGCCTGCAATGAGCCAGGCCCTGAGCCAGACCTCAGCTTCTCCCTGGTGAACACAACTCCATTCTAGTCGCAAGACGCTCACACTCCACTGGAAGATGAGTGAAGACCGATGGGTCTCTCTTACTTTGGAAGAATTTGACCAGCTTCAGAAATACTCAGAATGTAAGTAGTGGCGTTGGTAGGGGTGGGATGGGGTTGCTTTTGGCTGACGAGGTCATTCCTGCAGTGAACTGCCACTGCAAAACCATGGGAAGAGGTCAGGCCTGGCAACTTTGACTGCCTTATAAATACAGAATTCAAGTTTTTCATATAAAGATACAATCACCTGGGCTGGGGGGGGGGAGATGGCTCAGGGGTTAAAAATCTTTGCCTCACAAGCAAAAGGGTGTGAGTCCAGAGCTCTAGATTCCATGTAAAAATGTTGGGCAGATATGGCAGCAGCCTGAATTCCAGCTCTGGAAGGAGGAGCCCGAGAAATCCCAGAGCCAAGCAATAAGGAGGCAGAACAATCTAGAATGATTACTGATTTGCCACTCTTGGGCCTTCACATTCTTATACACTCAAGTGCCCTCTTGTACACATACAGACATGCAAAAAAAAAAATCACCCGTAGTCTCTATAAATAATCCATACTCAACTCAGAATTTAGAATACACATTGGAGAAAATAGGGTGAATTTAAAAATCAACAATGAATTCAGCGGATGTTTTGAAGCACATTGCTTTACATGGTTGAGTTCTGTCTGCCTTTACTCCTCAGCCTGTACCTTCTATTTAACATGGAATATAAGTGTCTTCTGAGGTCAAGTGCATCCCTGCAAACATGGTTTTAAAGAACTGCAACTTGCATTGCTTTCATGGTTTGTTGACGCCAATGTTCCCAGAGCCTTCTCTCAGTAAGGGAATGATGTGTGTGCATGGCTCCCAGTTTTGTTCTGGAAAGGCTTGGGTTCTTGGTTCCACATTCACCATGCCCAGGAGCCATTTTGGCACATCAAGTTACAGCAGCAGACAGTCCCTGCTCACACAAGGTCCTATCTAGGAACAGCCATCTGATGACCACTACCCTGGACAGTGGAGTGACCATCATCACGGAGCCCCCTCTGACTTCTTTCAGCCCTTTGTTTTGCAAAGCTCGACTCCCAACCTTGTTCTAATCACCACCACCCTCCACTGCCTGTGCTAGAGGTTCAGTGACTCTCTAGGCCCATACCCTGTTGGTCTGCCCTACTCACCAGCATAGGTGCCCCCCAGCTGCCCTTTCGGCAGCATCTCTGCCACAGCTTGGCAGCCACCCATCGCCTTGTCCACAGTACTGATCTGCCTCTCACTGGCCTGGAATGTGAGAGTCTTGCCACCCCAGGGCCTCCACACTTCCTTTTGTGTAACTAGAAGAGTGGTCTGGGGTCTGAGGAGAAAGTTAAGGTGGCAAAATGCTTGCCGTGCAAGCCTGAGGACCTGAGTTCAGATCCCAGACACCCACATAAAAAGCCAGTGTAGTGGGGCATGTCTTCAATCCTAGCGCTGAAGTGGTAGAACCAAGAGGATCCTGGGAACTCGCCATCAGCCAATTTAGTGGAATCAGAGAGCTCCAAGTTCAATGAGATACCCTGTCTCCAGAATAAATAAATATACAAGGTAGAGAATAATTAAGGGAGATGCCTGATGATGACCTCTGACCTCCACATGTACACGGGCGCATGTGTACACACACACACACACACACACACACACACACACACACACACACACCCTACACCCTTGTACACATACATAGGAACAGGTACATTCCTCTCTCTCCCTCTCTCTCTCTCTGTCTCTCTCTTCGTCTCTCTCTCTGTCTCTCTCTCTGTCTCTCTCTCTCTCTCTCTGTTCTCTCTGTCTCTCTCTCTGTCTCTCTCGTCTCTCTCTCTCTCTCTCTCTCTCTCTCTCTCTCTCTCTCTCTGTCTCTTATCTGTCACATACATGCACACACACATTCTGGGGTCCAATCCAAACCTTGCAACCTTGACTTCACTCTTCCCCAAGGCCAACTGGAGCTCCAGAGAGTACTAGTGGGTCTTCCTCTGGTACTCAGTCTGGTGTCTTGTCTGGTTTAAAGAAACTCTGTAAAATGTCGATTGGGGAAAAGGAATCATCCTGTAGGATGTATTCAATTCCATTCAGCCTGCTCTCCGTAAATTCATCAAAGCGCAGGGCCCTGTCATGGATGAAAAGGAAACGCAAGGGAAGATGTGTTGGAGGGGGCGAGGAGTGAGAAATGTGCTCAGACACTGAAGCAGCGCGCAGTGTCACGGCAGCAGGAGCACACCGTGGTGATGGTGGGGGGCCAACCAGAACGTGGGAAAGAAAGGGGAACTGAAAGCCCGGGAAGCGGTACGGGAGGTGTGTTTACCACGCGTGGGTGGACAGACAAGAGAAATGTGTGGTCTCCAGCTTCGGAGACCACAAGTCTGAAATCAAGGCATTGACAGGGCTGGCTCTTCTGAGAGCTAAAGGGAAGAGTCTATCCTGGGCCTGTCTCCTCATCTTGTGGTCAGCCATTCCCCCAAGTCTCTTCTTCTGGGGTTCTCCCTGAGCACATATTTCTGTAGGACTTCATCTTAACTAAGCACATCAGCAAGGACACATTTTAAGATATTAAGGGATAGGACTTTAGCATTTGAATTCAAGGAAAGCAGTTGAACCCTTAGCAGAGGATTTGGTTGGATGAACTCTAAGCATAGACAGAGAGATCCAGAGGGAGAGGGTAGAAAGCAGAGGTTTGGGCTGAAGGGGCAGAAGGACCAAAAGAATTGGGGAAGGAAGGATGGAGAAGGGATGTGGCTAGGTGCAGGCCTCAGGCATGCATGTCAAAGTGTGGGTCACAGATCAAGATGGGGAGACACAGAGCAGCAGATCTGCAGGCTGAATGCAGAGCAACTCGGATCAGGCAGCTGCCAGGCCAGGGGATCTAGCAGTCATTTGGATGAAATCTAGTCTGAGCTGAGGAATAGGGCCAGGATGGGGAACAAATGTAATTTGTGGGAAGTTGTGGTAAAAACATCACCAGAATGTATAGAATGAAAAGAAACCAGCAAAGATACTCAGAGGCTGAATCCAGGCAAACAGTTGGCCTCAGGACTAGGAGACAGTTCGGGCATGTTGATGTTGTCGCGGTGGTGATATATCCACGTGCACATTCATACCTGCCAGGCTCCTAGGAAGGAGACCCAGTTCCAATTCGATTCTCATCGGGGAAGAGACAGGACTTGCACAATATCACCTCCTTGTGGTACGTGCAGAGCTGGTAGCTCGAGATGGAGATCTAGCCTAGCCCAGCACAGCACAGCTCAGTACAGCATAGCCCAGCTCATAGCCCAGCCCAGCACAGCCCAGCCCAGCACAGCCCAGCACAGCCCAGCACAGCACAGCACAGCATAGCACAGCACAGCCCAGCACAGCACAGCACAGCATAGCACAGCAAGGGCTTCTTAGCTGCAAGTGAGGGCCTGCACGGAGTGTGGGAGGAGTTGGAAGAAGACCTACAAAGCCCAGCAGGATGCCTTCCCAGAATTCTGCTTTCTGAGTGAGATATGGTCCTGGTGGGCGGGAGTTTGGAAAGAGGTTATAATTCTGCTTTGGGAATCATGTAAAGACAATAGGAAAAGGCAAAAGAAGGCAATTTAGCAATCAGAGGGTGGGAAGACACATGAGCTTCAAGTGTACAATGTAGGAAGTGCCCTCAACAGGGACCAGAGAAGGAAAAGGAATGGGAATGCACTCGGGAAGAACTAGAAAAGTGACCACCATGTGCAGAAGAACCCAGCACCTAAGGCTAGCACTCAGGAAGTGGCAGCAGGAAGACGGCAAGCTTGAGGGAGGGCATTCTGAGCTGCTCAGTGGCTTCCAGTCCAGCCTGGGCTACACAGCAAATATGGATGTACAGCTGTACTCCCAGCATGCAGCACCACATGAAGGGCTCTGAGGGTGTTCTAACAGGAGAAAGGAAAAAATAGATAAAATTCTTGGAACATGATTAATCCTTAAAGGAAACCATGAAAAATTCACTTCCCACAATTTCAGATGCATTCTGGTATTCAGTTGGATTGCATTGCTATGGCAACCACTCTTCCATAACCACATAAACAGGAGCACCACAATAGCAGTATGACGAAGGGCCAAGCTTCAGACTGAGACTTTCTCCAGCAGGGCATGTAGAGGTGTGCTCCACTGGTGTTCCGTAAGCCCACACCTTCTTTGCAGGCGAGAACCTGTATGGCCTGCTGGAGGGAAAGAGATTTGAAAACTGCTCTTGGAAGCCAATACTTGCCATCATGCACATGCACACGCGTCTGCAGTGGACAGTAGGCATATGTGAATCAACAGTGCAAAGTTCTTCTCAAAAAGCTGTTCTGATGCTAAAAAAGTTATTGTAAAATAAAAACACACTGTAACCCTAGCACTCACATAGTAGGTCAGCATGGGCTATAGAACAAGACTATGTCTTTATTAAATAAGTGAATAAATAAATAAATTTAGTGCAAGTTCCATTTGTTTCAAGAAACTAAATAAAAAGTGCTTATTGGAGCTGAACAGTCAACCTAATACATGATAGATGATAAATAGATAAATAGAGATGCTAGATGATAGACAGGTAGATAAATAACAAATAGAGATGATAGATAGATAGACAGATATGTTAGATGATTGATTGATATAAATATTGATGATAGATGCTAAATGATAAATGATAGAGTGATTGATAGAGATGATTAATGATAGATGCTTGATAGATATGATTTATGATACATACTAGATGATAGATGATTGATGATAGAAGATAGATAGATAGATAGATAGATAGATAGATAGATAGATAGATAGATAGATAGATAGGTAGACAGACAGACAGACAGACAGATATCACAAGCTTCTAAGCATGCTGACAGTAGTGGTCCAGGGACCATACTTTTGCTTTTATTTTATTTATTTATTTATTTATTTATTTATTTATTTATTTATTTATTTAAGAGAAAGAAAGGAGAAAAAGATTGAGAAAGCAAAAGAGAACATATGCATGCATTCTATGGTACATGGATGGAAGTCAGAGTTCAACTTTTGGAAGTCAGTTCTTTTCCTTCTACCATTTGGGCTTCTGGAAACTGGAACTGTTCCACTGGCCTGGGACCATGGTTTTGCACATAATAAAATAGAGGTTATTAACTGTGTTTCCTCACATTCACTTGAAATATGCCAATGAGGCTAAGTTACTTAGAAAACAAATAGAAATTTCACCAGCAATGAGAATTTACTTATACAAATTAGCCACACCAGTCATTCAGATCATTTGAGATGCACTGAAAGGCTTCAACATCCTCTGGAGGGTTTTCTGATATCAGCCCAAATTCTTTTTGTTGGACTGTATAGTCTTTTTCTCTTATTTTGTGTCACATTTGTAGCAGAACCAGCATTCCTGCCTGTAAAATCTGTGCTATCTGGGATCTTATTCCAAATACAGGCTCTCAGGCTTTAGCCCAGATCTAGTATGATAGAGGTCATGAGCATGCTACAATTCAAGAAGCTCCCACAACACCAAGAACTCAGAGGAGTAGAAATAGGGCGCTTTAGAACTGCACACTTGGGAGTTTGGGAGATGGCCCAGGGATTAAATCCTGTGCCTCACAGGCAAAAGGACCTGAGTTCAGATCTCCAAATTCCATGTAAAAAAAAAAAAAAAATGCCAGGCAAATGGCAGAGGTCTGCAATTCCCACCCTGGAAGGTGGAGTCTGGGAAACCTCAGAGTAAAGCAATAAGGAAATATAGCAATCTAGGATGATTCCTGGTGTTACTCTTGGGCCTCCATAGGCACATATAATGCCCTCTTCTACACACACACACACACACACACACACACACACACACACACACACATATGCACACCAAAAAACAATTGCCTTCTCCTAAGTGGGTTTTCAGATTCATTGTAGAAGTATTGATTTCTGGTCATTTCCAAGTTTAGCAATGTGAAGGCACAGTGCTCACCATGTTCTCCACTACAGACAGTCTGTACATTTGTGGGTCCTGGTGTAAGCAGTGCAGCTGATGTTCTATAATTAACACAAGCCTCTGATTTATCTACTTGTTTACACAGAGGGCACCCTCTTAGACACCCATGTGATAGCAATGGTTTTTGTGAACAGAACCACTTCTTTCTTTATAAAAATGCTTTAAATGCTCTTAAATTCTAGGAATAATGTTTGGTTTGGGTCCCAGAGCTCTTGGCATATAAAACACAAGAGATAATTATGAAGTTGTTATGACTAGTGACCTGGGCCTTGACAAAGAGGTTTCTGAACACCTGACTTTGGATGGATGTGTCTGCTGGTTCAGCCAGTCTGAGTTTGTACAAATTTGTCTCAAGAAGCTAATTAAGTTGACCACTTAAGGGAAGCTCTTTGGTGTTGACCACTTAAACAATGGAGACTGTCTGCCACAAAGGCAATTTTAGGTTTGCTGACTACAAGATTCCTTTGCAACAATTATCATACAAAATCAGCTACTTCTTTTTTTCTTTCATGTATATGCATGTGTTGTCATACATGCATGTATGCATGTATGTTTGCATGTGGGTAGAAGCACAGATGAATAGTGCATGTGAGTACAGGTGATATCAGGAATCATCCTTGATTGTTCTTCCACTTTATTGTTTTGAGCCATGGTCTCTAATTAAACACAAAGTGTGGGTTTCAGGGCTACCCTAGCTACCAACTTTCTCTGGATCTCTGGTTCTGCTTTAAGGGGTTAGAATTACAGGCTGCCACCATAGCCACATGACATTTTTTATGTGGGATCTAGGATCTGAACTCTAGTCCTTTTGCTGCAGTGGCAATGCTTTAAATTCTAAGCCACCTCCCCAGCTGCTTCTTAAGATACTCTTCATTTTTAAGAATAAAATCATAGAATAATGGTCCTTAACATAACTGTACATTTGAATCTCTCAGGAGGTTTTCCAACATGTTATTGCCCATGTTTCCCAATAGATGCTGATTCAGTAAGTCTTGAAAAAGACTAGTCTTAGTATGTATGGGAGTCTCAGAGGAAGGGTGATGTGCCAATGTCCATATGTCCAACACACTGATAGCTGTGTCATGACTATTGGACTATGTTTAAAATAAGAGGAACTTACTCATTAGCTGTGCGCCCTTGAGGAAATCTTTTAAGTTTAGAAAACTGTTTCCTTTTCTTTAAAATAAGGATAATTATGTCTTCTTCCTTAAAATAAAGAGTCTGATAGATATATAGGTATCAACTTGACATTGAAGGCTGAGCTCTATCTGGGTGCATCTGTAAAGAATTAGTAGTCAGATAAGTCCTGAGCAAGCCTGCAGGAGACTGATTGATGTGGGAAGACTCCACCCACGGTGAATGGGACCACTCCCTGAACAGGTAGATAAGAACGAGGAAGCTATTTCAATAAGGTGGCATTCTTCAACATACTTGATAGTCTTGCTGTCTGGTGAGTGAGGTTTGCCCCTCTTTCAGCAATCCTGGTGCTTCTGGTGCTGCTCTGAGGTCTCTTGCCAAGCTGGACTAAGAATCGTAACTGAAAATTGTAAGAAAGAATAGAACCCCCTTGTTTACCTAAGCTCTTTGGTCATGACTATTAGCATGACTAATAGCAACATGCAGGCAAACTGTAACAGATGGGTAATTATAAAGTAGTTGTGGAGACATAAGTAAAATAATAAGGCAATGAATTATACAGTACTATGTGATAAGCTCCCAGTAAATGGTAGTCGGTATAAAGAAAAGTAGACATGGATTGCTTCTGTACACTCAGAAATGCACTTTGATGTCCTGGAAGACTCTGGCAGCATTACTATGCAGGTTATGCCAAAGTTACACTATTAGGCCCACAATGACACCTGAAATAAGATGAGGAGTTTTGGGGACTGGAGAGATGGCTCAGGGATTGATACTCTGCCTCACAAGTAGAAAGTCCTAAGCTAGGATCCCAGGTCCTATCTAAAAACATCAGGTGGAAATGATGGCAGTCTGCATTTCCAATAGGCAGAGCCTGGGAAGTCCCAGAGTGAAGCAAAAAGGAGGTAGAAGCAATCCAGGATGATTCCTGAAGTCACTTTCTATGGGGATACACAGTGTCCTCTGATACCTACATAAACACACACAAACACACACACACACACACACACACACACACACACAAATAAATAAACAAACAAATAAAAAAGGACTGGAAAGATGGCTCAGAGGCTAACATTCTGCCTTGCAAAAGCAGAAGGTTCTGATTTTGGATCCCAGGTCCCATGTAAAAACTCCAAGCAAAAATGGCAGCAACCTGAGAAATCCCAAAGCAAAGCAAAAAGGAGGTGGAAGCAATCCAGGATGATTCCCAAAGTCTCTCTTGGTCCTCCACAAGGACACACTGTGCCCTCTAACACACACACACACACACACACACACACACACACACACACACACACACACGAAAGATAAATAAATTTAAAAAATAATTTTTAAAAAGATGAGGAACTTTCCCAAAGAGCTTCTCACTATTTTTAACTGCATTAAGATGAACCTGAATGCAGCGAGCGATCTTCAATGTGGATTAGTCATTCACAAGACCTCATGGAAATAGAAAGCTTTCCCAGAAATCTTCCACAAAGAAAACTGCCATGAAGTCTCACAGAACCTAGAAAACAAAGCGATGTTCCTCAAAATTGAAAATTGGGCTATTTTCTCCTTTTTAAAAGTGCTACTGCAATAAGTCTATAAATTCACATAAAACAAATTGGAATTGTTCTTGGTGAAATGTTCTGCATGAGAGATCAGTCAGAAACACATTCAACTGTTTGGAGAGTTTATTTCTATCTAATTTATGCTATTGATCAAGTGTCTTAAATGATTCTCATTAAATGTGAATGTGTGTTAAATGAGTGTTTGTCACATTTGAACATAAAGCTGGATTTTGTAAATAGAGCCACAGCACTGTGGGAAGCAAAGGATTTCTGCTAAGATGAACTTGGGAATTTCCACAATGTGATAATGAGGTTAAAAGTATGAATTTTATTGAAATCAATCCTTAGTTCACAGTCAAAATCCTGACTTTATGTTCTTCTTGAACAAACCAGTACCAGAGTACCTACTTCTCAAATTTGCATTTTTAAAACCTGGTCTCTTTAGCTGAGCTAGAAATGTAACATTAAAATAGATTATAAAATATAGAATTTTCCCCTAGGTATTATAACTGCTTGTAGGGTAATTAGCATATACATGAGAGGTTTACTGAGCTCTGACCTAGTTCTTAGCACTTTTCATTCTGTTTCAAGAGTGGCCTTTAGAAAACAAAGCCCTGGAGGCTGACAAAAGAGCTCAAGGGATAAGACGTTTGCCCTACAAGTACAGGGACTAGAACTTGGATCCCCAGAACCACACAAAAACCAGTGGACCACCTATAATTCTAGCACTAAGGAGGCAATCACAAAGAACCCCCAAGGCAAGCCAGATAGCTAGCCTAGGGCTCTACTGATAGACTTAGCATATTAATCGTAGTAGTAGTGGTAGTAGTAGTGGTAGTAGTAGTAGTGGTAGTAGTGGTAGTAGTAGTAGTAGTAGTAGTAGTAGTAGTAGTAGTGGTGGTAGTAGTAGTGGTGGTAGTAGTAGTGGTAGTAGTAGTAGTAGTAGTAGTAGTAGTAGTGCCAGAGAGATAGCTCAGTGGGTAAGGTGCCTCCTAGCAAACCTGGTAACCTGAGTTCAGTTCCCAGAAGCCCACATGGTAAAAGGAGAGTAATGACTTCAAAAAGTTCTGACCTCCATCCATTCACTGTGACATGACTGTATGCGTCTTCTTTCTTGCTGCTCTTAAATAAGTAAATTGAAGTCTACCATGGATCACAGGCACTACAGTCCTTAGAAGCAAGAGATTAACAGCCACAATAGTGTTCCCATACTAAAAGGGAACACAAGAAAGAGTTCTAGGAAATGCCACTGAGTCCTTACACCTCATCAGAGAGGAGGACCCAGAGGGAAGTTTGACATGTACACTAAAGGATGCCACAGGATTGGGGGGGCGGCACTGGGAGAAAGGGAGGGGGGGAAAGGAAGGGGAAAAGGGGGGAGGAAGCAAGGGGATCCAGGGAGGGGTGGAGGGAGGGAGGGGAATGGGGTACCTATCAAGTTTGTATGAGTGGAAAAAAATAAATAAATAAGGAAATTGAAATATTAAAATAATATAAATAATAAGTGAAAGATGGCATCTGATATCAACTTCAGGCCTCCACACACATGACACATATGTATACCCCCCAAACACACACACACATACAAACACACACAAAAGAAGAAAACAAAATTATACTACCATTCAAAAACTCTTTAGTAACTTCAAACTGGTGATCTTAAATTGACCTTCAAGGCCCCATAAATATATTTGGCCCCAAACCACTTTCAGGTTCTAAACATTTCCTGAATGTTCCACAATGCTTATCCCTTCTACTACTACTCTCACCACTTCATGTACACTTTTAAACCTGTAATTTATTGTTCTCGTGTGTAAGTGCAGGTGAATGCATGCCAAGGTACGTGAGTGGAGGTCAGAGAACAAGTTTTAGGAGCTGGCTCTTGCCTTCCACCTTGTTGAAGCAGGGGTTCTCTTGTGTGGACTTCACTAGCTTCCGGCCTTCTCCTGTCTCATCTCCTATCTTGCCATAGGAGTTCTGGAATACAGATATGCATGACTTTAACCAGCTTTTTACGTGAGCACCAGCAACCAAATTCAGATCTTCAGATTGCATGACAAGCACTTTTCCCTGCTGAGCCATCTCCATAGCACTCACTTCTGCAATTTAAAAACTTTAGTCTTTACACTCAGCTCAGATGCTGCAGTTACAGTCATAACACAGATCTAGCCTCTGTTCAACCTCTCTCATCTTCTAACTCACTCGGTGCTTCATAGAACTTCATAACATTGCTATAGCAGTGACTACACTGCTTCTTTCCTCTGTGGTAGCAACTGTTTGGCAAAGAATGGCGAATAATGCTTAAGGGAAAAAAAATAAATATTTAGTGTCTTCTTTGTGTAGCACTGCTAGACATTTTTAAAAAATTGCTTGGATCAAGAAATCTGTCTTTATTGCATTGTATTTGTGATGGTCTTGTAAATAAGAATTAAAGTGTTAATTATGAGAAGCACATAGAAGGATGGGATAAAGTCAGTTTTGCTTTATTGTTTGCATTCAATTTCCATTGAGAATAAATGTAGCAAACAAAAATTCAATTAAAAAAAATGCTTAAGGGAAAAGAATTGTAGACTTTGGAGGCTGGAGGGATGACTCGGCAGGGAACATCACTGGCGCTGGCTAGCTGCTGGCTTAGCTGGAAAAACATGAGGTCTGGGGTCAGAGACCCAACCTTGGAGGAATAAGGTTGAAGGAGACAGAGAAAGACACCCAGTGCATTTCTCTGGTCTCTGTGTATGCAACACACACACACACACATCACACACATCCATGCAAAAATTTTAGACTACTGGTCAAAACATACCTTAAAACACTGACATTCCATTTTTGTGAATTTTAGCTTCTTCATTTGTAGATTAATGAAAATATTACCAAATTTATATAAATTATTAGGGAGGGTTTATGAAAATATACAAGTAAATATTCTCAGTAAGGAGTATGTCACATCACCACAGTTACTCAATCCTTTTTATCTTTATTTCAAGAGTATTTTGCAACATCTTACCCTTCACCATGCTTTCTCAATTGAACAGAGGAAGCAACTCAAATTGCTAGCATCTGCTGCCTACATCTTACAGAGCTATTAGTTTTTCAACATCTGTTTCGAGTTTCAGAAAGAACTTTCCATTTTTAGGCAGCAGTAGCATTTTCCTGTGCCGTTTCAAAATGCCTCAATCCTGCAATGATTATAACTTCTGCTCAATAGAATCCAAGTCAGCAAAACCACAGAGAACAACCCAGCCCACTTTGCCTAGACCTATGAGACCACCACCCTCTGCAGAAAAGCACCCCAAAAGCAAATAATACTGTGTGAGCTTTCAGTGATATGACCCTCTGCTCAGATGTCTAAGTAATGGAGCTAGAGAATCCACAGTGCCCTGAGACAAGGGAAACATGGGTCATAGACATCTGCAGGGCTGAAGGCTCTATAGGCATTCAAAGTGTGTTTTCATGACACTGGCTGATTTTGATCCCCCGGCTCTTATAAGATTCTACATCAGCCACCAATGTTTTCCACACCAGTTTCTGAATTATTTTCTACAGAAAGCAGAATTTGTGAGGCACCATGCTTCCTAAGGCCTCTGAATATTTTTGCCTTCCCCTTCCAGGGAATACTGAAGGAGCGAGCACGGAGTTACGCTTTCCAGGTTTTGGCACAACTCCCGGAGGAGAAAGTTTTGTCAGAACTATGATAGAACAGCCGTAAGAATATCAAGTCAAGTTAATGATGAGACATAATTGAGGTTACTTTTTGTGTCAGGTTACTTTTTGCTCAATTCTATCCATCAAGACAGAAAATAAGAAGCAAGAAAAGGAGGGCAGGGCTGTCAGCCTCCCAGAACTCAGAGAAATTCAAAGAACTCAAAGCTCTGGAGCACAGTTGTTTCAGCACCACGGACAGAGCCAATCTGCTGCCAATGCATCCTGCATAATGATTTGTTTATTCATTATATTAATTTGTTTACTCATGTGTCTGTTTGCTTCGCGACAGGGTTTCTTCATGAATCCCAGGTTGAACTTGGGTTCACCATCCTCCTATCCCAGACTCCCAAGCATGTTCTACCACCAGCAGTTCAAATTATGTTTTGGTTTATTATACTTCGTGTGTTGGTGGTGGTCTTTTGAGATAACCCACACTGACCTCAGACTTGCTATTTAGCCAAGACTGTTCTTGAATTCCTGATCATCCTGCTTCCACTTTCTATTTCTTGAGTGTCGTGGAGGGGTGTGTGTGTGTGTATGTGAGTGTGTGTGTGTGTGTGTGTTGTATGTATGTAGTATATGTACACATGTGTGTATGGGTATGTGCTCCAGTAAACATGCTCATGGAAACCAGAGGAAAACTGCTCTGTCCCTCTCCACCTTACTCTTTAGAAAGGATCTCTTATTGGACATGGATCTAGACTGGTAGCCAGTAAGCTGCAGAAATCCCCTTATATCTGCCCCTACAGTGTTGAAGTTGCAGATTCAAACTGCCCAGCTTTTTATGTGGGTGCTCAGACTTGCATTCAGGTCCTTTTGCTTCTGCATCAAGCACACTTATCTGCTAAGTCATCTCTCCCACCCCTGTCAAGTTTTTTTTAATTTTTTTATTATTATTTATTTATTCAATTGCATGTGTGCGTGCGTGCGTGTGTGGGTGTGTGTATGTGTAGAACCACGGACAAATTCGGGAACCACCATGGACCACCTCCTTGTTTGCTCTGCCCCGGGATTCACAGGCTCTGCCCTACTAGGACCAGAAACACAGGTTGCCCCCGCTTCTGCCCAGTGTCTATACATGGGGTCTAGGATCCGAACTCAGGACCTTCCGCCTGCAAGGCAGAGGCTTAACCCCTGAGCCATCTCTCCAGCCCCCCTGTCAAGTTTTTTAAAGTTTTTAAATCCCAATTAGAAAACAGGATTAGCAGACACACAGGGAATCCCAGCATCTGGGAAGTTGAGACAGAGGTTCAGAAATTCAAGGTCATCCTCATGTACGTAGTAGGTTGAGGTCAGTGTGGGGCCTGAAAATTTTTTATTCAGATTATTCTATAATCATACACATTCTGAATGTGTTTTGCAAATCAACTCCTGTTTGATATACAAGGATTCAATAGCCAGTTCCAGTACTTGATTCCAGAGGCCTTCTGTGGTTCCTGCCAGGTTCACATCCTTCTTCTGCGGAGTGTGTACATATGTGTGTGGACATATGTATACAAGTTCACATACATTCATATATGTGCACATGTGTGTGCATATGTGAGTGGACATGTATGTACAGCATGTGTGTTTTTCACATGTGTTTGCATGTGTGTGCATGTATACATATATGGGTGGACCAGTTAACATGTGTTCCTATGCATGTATGTGTGCATGTGTGCATGTGCATGTCCAGAGGTCAACCTTAGGTTCTGTTTTGTTTTGTCTCCCCAGTCTGGTGCTCACAAGTCTAGGCTGAGTCTGCTTCCCCAGTACTAAGATTACATGCATGCACCACTATGCACAGCTTTCTCAGGTGCGTTCTGGAGATCAAATTTGGGCCCTCATGCTTGGTGACAGGCACTTTATTGAGTGACCTATTTCCCAACCCATTCTGCTTTTAAATTTAGGAAAAAGTCAAATCACTTAGGGAAAGAAGGGCTAAAAAGGAATCAAGGGAAACAAATGCATTCATCAAGTATATTTTTATCCCAGTAAAAGTCGACTCAAAGAAAAGAGCATGACTGACAAGTTAATAAATAACAGGAACACTACCTGACAAGTGTTACTACAGAAGCAAGTGCCCGTCATGCAGGAGCCAGAGGAGAGAACAACTGCCACAGGGAAAGACTTTCCAAAGGAGTCGACATGTAAGCAAGGCATTAAAAATTTAGTAACGTATAAATGACAGAAGAAACACCATGAAAGAGTTCACAATGCATCTGGAGATGCATTGAACCCAAGAGCCTGAACCCAAGAGCCGAACAAAGGGATAAAAATATGTTGAAAAATAGAACTGCACTGAGCAAGGGCATGCTCTGATTAGAACTGTGTCTTATACGAACCTGGCGATCTGAGTTACATCCTAGGCACCACATGATGGGAAGAAAGAACTGAGTTCCAAAAACTGTCCTTTGACCCCCATATACACGCTGTGACATATATGTGTCTCTTTCTCTGCTCTCCCTCCCTCCCTATATCTCCTTCTCCCTCTCCCTCTCTTTTTTTTATTAAAAATTTAATTATACATTTTAAAATTTTTTACCAGTTCCCTCCCTCCCCCCTTCTCCCCCTCCCCTTCCCCCAGTGCCTCCCTCCCAATTCCCAGAGAGTCCTTTATTGTGTACGCCTAACTCTCCACTGGGTCCTCCTCTCCGATGACATATAAGGACCCAGTGGCATTTCCATAAGCCCTTTCTCTTGTTCCCCTTAAGCATAAGATCACTACTATGGCTGTCAATCCCTTGCCTCCAGGGGTCTCGGTGCCCTTAACCCTCTCCCTCTCTTTTAAGTAAATGAAATATTTTTTAAAAAGAAAAATAGTTCAAACGGAGAAAGAGAGGAAGAGATGGGAAAAGGAGGAACCAGGGGGCAGGAGGATGTACAAAGGTAATACTTCCCCACAAGGCTTTAGGAATGATGGCTGTTCCACCACACTGTGGTTGCACATGCAGAATTTTTCTGACCCAGGTTTCATTAGTGGATCACCGGTGCTTTCCATGTGGGTTGTGTCTCTCCAGATTCCTCTAAGAAGATAAAAGATGTACTGACTGAATTTAATCAGAGTGGAAGCCTCAAGCAACAGGATCCGCATGCGGTAAGAACAAATGCAAGTTTTTAAACACACCCTACCTTCTAGCCTCCCCCCACACCTTCTGTCCCCCTCTCTCCCCATCATGGTTTGAAATGTGAGTTGTCCCCACAGGCTCATGTGTCTGAATCCTTAGTTGATGTTTGGGAAGTTTGTAGTGCCTTTGGGAGGTGGAGCCTTGCTGGAGGAAGGCACGTCACAGTGGCTCTTGAGGTTAGTTAGTCCCGCCCTGCTTCCGGAGAAGTCTGCTCTTGCCGTTTGCTCTCTCATCCTCCACGATGGGTGTGACTTGAGCTGCCTGTAGTCTCTGCTGCCTCCAATGCCTTTCCTGCCATAAAGGACTGTATCTCCTCTCTGGAACTGAAATCTAAATAAATCTCCCCTTTCTTCCCTAAACTGTGGTTTAGTAATGTTTCACAGCAACAGAGATAACCTCCTCCACCTTCCGCTGGAGTCTCAGAATTTACTATTAGACCTGTTCTCTCCCAAGCCTCAAGTGTGTCATCTGTGCTGTGGCACTGCGTATTTCCTGAATTCTTTCACACAGAATACTGCTATGCCTCTCCTCTGCTCAAATCTCTCGTTTCTCCTCCTCATTTTCAGATAACAACTGAGAAAATAGAAACAAAAATCTTCCTTGCCTGTGTGCCCACCTTTTTTCCTGTAGTGGAGGGCAAGTTGTCTGGACTTTGTTCTCAGTCTGCCCGTTGCTCCTTGGCATTCAATCCCTCCTTCTTCTGGACTACTGATGGGTGACAAGTGTTGCTTTAGCTGTCTCTCTCTCTTTCCCTCGCTTCTTTCCTCCCCTTCTCCCTCACCTTTTCCCTCTGTCTCCTTCTCTTTCTTCCTATGTTATTCACATCAGTCTAATTGTACAAAGTCTACTTCCCCCATGATCCCTAAACAGCACCATTTCTTGTCTTTTAAAAATTAATAAGTCTACCGTCATTGCTTTCAAGTTCTCTTCCCTCTACTTTCTCTGAAGTCCTTCGATCGGCATGTAACTCTCATTGCTGCACCAAACCAGTTAGTCAGGACGCCAGTGACGACCTTGTGACTGAATCTCAAGTCATAAAATCAACCCAACAGCACCAGACACAGCTAGTCCACTCCTCCTTAATTCCCCTCTTGAGATCTCCGGATACCACACTCTCCTTATTTTCCTCTTTCTATTTGAAGATCAAACAGCAATCTCAAACTTGTCGTGAGTTACACTGAAGTCCCTCACTTTCCCCTGGAGAATGTCTTTGTAACACCCTTCCATTTTGGTCAATGACAACTCCATTAATTCAAGTTATTAACCTAAAAGTCTGTCATCGTCAGGGACATCATTTCCTCTCACTTTTGATCTTCAGTGCATCAGAAAAGCCCAACACTTCTACCTTCAAAATACATCCACGTCTCACTTCTGGCCTCTCTGGCATCCTGACCTGAGACATATCCGTACTTTGCATGGATTATTTTGTGCCTCCTCTTATGCCCTTCCAAGTCTCTCCTCCACACACACCCTGAGCAGTCTGTTAGAACATATGCTTCAGTTGTCGCTTCTCTACCCAACCATCCTCCATGCGTCCCCCACTCCTACTCAGAGCAGAGGGGAAAATCACAGCCATCTGCGCCTCCCCCTCTCTCTGCCCCAGTCTGCTACTCTCCTCCTCCTTATTCCTGTCCAGCCATGCTGACATCTCCTTGTTGCTCTCTCCACTGAGCGGACGACTCTGTAACCTCAGCACCCTTCTGCTTTCTTTTGCCTTTCCTTCTATCATTCATTTCTTCACCTCCTTCAGGTCTGTGCCTCGAATTGCCTTCTCGGTGACTGTCACCTTCTTTGTCCAAAACTAGAATCCTGGGGCTGGAGAGGTAGCTCAGGGGTTAAGCCTCTGCCTTGCAGGCGGAAGGTCCTGAGTTCGGATCCTAGACCCCACCTATAGACACCGGGTGGAAACGGGGGCGGCCTGCGTTTCCGGTCCTGGTAGGGAGGAGCTTGTGAATCCGGGGCAGAGTAAACAAGGAGGAGGTGGAGGAGGTCCATGGTGGCTCCCAAATTCGCTCGTGGTTCTACACACACACACACACACACACACACACACACACACAATTGAATAAAAATAATAAAAAAATCCAAAACTAGAGTCCTAGAAACAGCATTCAAGTGCTCTTGTCCTGTGCACCTCCCATCGGTCGCATTAGATCACAGCGTCTTTCTCACTAGAATTCTTCTCTTCACTGCTGTGTCTCCACTGCCCACAAGAGCACCTGACTCATGGCAGGCATTCAATGAGTGCAGAATGAATGACTGTGTTGAAGAAAGGAAGGAAAGAAGGAAAGGTCACTTCCTGGTTTTCAATTAAAAGTATTTCTGGGGACTCCCGGCATTGTTCTGGGCACCTAGGAAGAGAGAAAATTAAAAAGTACCTTCTATCTTCAGAATGTCCAAATACCGATGGGGTCAAGATCCAGTCTGGACCTTAGAGTCACATAGTTTGGGATTAGCCATCTGCCTCTACCGTTCACTAGCAATGTGTCTTGAGTAGCAGTCCACCTTCTTGGGTCTTCCCTCCCTCATCTGTAAACCGAGATAACAAACAATTAAAAGCTTGAAGCTAAGACTGGGGAGATGACTCAGGGTTGAAACCTTTGCCTCAGAAGTAAAAGGACCTGAGTTCAGATCCCCGGATCCCATGTGAAAATGCAGAGTGGATATGGCAGTGACCTGAAACTCTGGGACCAGAAGACAGAATCTGGGAGAGCAAAGCAATGAGGAGGTACAGCAATCCAGGGTAATTCCGGATGTCTCCCTTGGGCCTCCACAGGCAGACACACACAAGTGCACTCTCGAGTGCCTTGAGTGGCTGCACACACACATGCACCCATCCACATGCAACACACACAAACAAAAATAAAGCGAAAAGGGTTTGAAGTTAGTAAAAGAATTCAGTGAGGTTTTTTCAGTGGTTTTTTTTTTTTCAAATGTTGGTCACGTTATAGGATCCTCTAAGTGGTGCCCGTTGTTATTCCTTTCAGCCTCTTTCCCCAAGTGTCTTGAAAATCAGCCTTCTTTCCTACCCCTGGTTCTTTTATGTTGTCTGACTGCATAACAGCCATGACCAGTAGAACTGACTTGAAGAGGCTGACTGCAGCATTCGCACTGCGATCCATTCAACAAAACCAAGTGAATGCCTTCTCCGTTGGCTACTGGGCATGCCTCAGCAGAGTCCGTGTTCTGTTTGTACACCTGAGAGGAGCTTTAGATAAATCACACAGGTCACTGAGAGAAAGAACCCCGAGGGAAGTTGGCAGAACGGAAGGAGAATGCACCATTTCAAAGAACATTCCTGAGGAGAAGCCATGCGGAGAAGATGGCAAAGAACTCCTTGCCCCGCACTTCCCACCCCCAATTCTAAAAACATGAAACAAAAGCTGACGAAGGCTGGTAATCAGCCTGTCTGCCTGGAGGCTGACGCGTGGGAGGGGAACAGTTTGGTCAGGGCTGCCACTGGTGCGAAGGCCAAGGGGGGCTTTCAGAAGCAGGGAGCAGCCTGTCTGTCAAGAGCACATGGCCGCCCTCGCCTCCATCATAATTGGCCCCCACTCTGTGTGCCTGGCCCCATCTCATCACAGGGAGCTCTGTCACTCTGGCTTCATTCTTTCATTTGGTGCTCCTGACTTCTGGAAGGTGTAATATCGTGGCATGGGGTTGGGGAAAGAAACAAGGAGGGTTTCATTTCTCTTGAGTTTGATGGCTTCCTGCTGCTAACTTGTTCAGTGAGAAAGAAGTTAGCTGTGGGAACAGGGTCGTTGCTAGGAGCTAAAAGATGAATAGAAGTCTGCAGAGTAGCTGGGCTGCATCTAGCCTTGATATGCTTGTGCTTGCCTTTAATGCCAAGTAGTCTTCCGGAGAGACAATGGTGATGGCTAGAGAGTAGGCAAACCCTAGCAGAGAAAAGAAGACAGTGGATCAGAGGTACCATAGGCAGGGGTCCAGACACACCATAGCACAAGTTTCCAGCTCTGCCCTGTGACCTTGAACAAGCTCTTTACGTTTTCAGCTATACTCCTCCCACTCGTAGTGTCTTAGAAACTGATCAGTACGCTGGCTCAGGGGTTAAGTCTTTGCCTCATAAGCAGAAGGGCCTGAATTCAGATTCAGGATCTCACATAAAAATGCCAACCAGATATGGCTGGCAGCGGTCTATAATTCCAGCCCTGGAAGGCAGAGTCTGGGAAAAAACAGAGCAAAGGAATAAGGTACAGCAATCCAGGATGAAACCAGATGTCACCTTGGGTCTCAACAGGAACACACACATGAAGAAAGAATGAAGGGAGGGAGGGAGGGAGGGAGGGAGGGAGGGAGGGAGGGAGGGAGGGAGGGAGGGAGGGAGGGAGGGAGGGAGAAAGAGAGGAAGGAGAGGGAGAGAGGGAGAGAGAGAATTCTTTCTGCCTGTGTAATGAAGGTGCCGCTGGCGTTTCCTTAGAGCTCGGAGAATTGCCAGCATAGTGAGCTTCTAATGGATGTTGCCCACTCACCCACTCCCTACCAGGTCACTCACCAAACACTTACTAAGCAGCTGCTCTGTTATTGCCTGGACTTTCTTATAACTCTGACATCGCTTTGAGAGAGGATGCCATCACATTCCTTCTCTTGCTGAACCTGCTGTATTTCTTGAACATGTCTGAGAACACAGTGCCAGACCAGGGCCCAGTGACAGATATAGTAACAGACCAAAAGTCAAAGATCTGGCCTATGAGTTAAAGGAGTTAAGTCTTTCTTCACAAGCACAGGGTTCTGAGTTCTGACCCCAAATCCCACATAAACAAAATGGCAGCTGCCTGACTTCCAGCCCCAGAAGGCTGAGACTCAGAAACCCCAGAGTAAACTAATAAGGAGGTAGAACAATCCGAGACAATTCCTAAAATCACTCTTGTGCCTGCACAAACTCTCTCTCTCTCTCTCTCTCTCTCTTGTATCCTCTTGTACACACACATACACACACACACACACACAAGATCTAGCTTGTGGTTTTACTCTGCCACTGGTGAGCTGAGACTGGAAGGCAGAGTCTGGGAAAAAACAGAGCAAAGGAATAAGGTACAGCAATCCAGGATGAAACCAGATGTCACCTTGGGTCTCAACAGGAGCACACACATGAAGAAAGAACGAAGGGAGGGAGGGAGGGAGGGAGGGAGGGAGGGAGGGAGGGAGGGAGGGAGGGAGGGAGGGAGGGAGGGAGAGAGACATCAGTGGCACAAGGAGGTCCAGATCCCCTAAGGCTCTTCAGATTCAAATGTTCTGGGTTTGTTCTAAACCATCTTGTTCTCTTGGGGGACGCTGGAGGAAATGAATGAGGTGAGAGTTCCACGATTATCCCTTTCTAAACTCTCCTAACGTTATGGTAATTGTTTTCCACAATTTTCATGTGTACATGGAGAACTGCATATGAACAAGCAAGTTTGCATATAGGTGGGTACACATATGCATGCATGTGAATTCACGTGAGATCACCTGAAGTTGATCGTAGAAATCATCCTCAATCAGTCCCTCCACCTTATTCTTTTGAGTATGGGTCTCTTATTAAACCCAGAGTTCACCAGCAGGGTGGAATTAGCGGTCAGCTGTTGTACCTGCCTAGTATTTTATGTGGGATCTAGGAATCCAAACTCCAGTCTTTTAGGTTCTGCAGCAAGTGCACTAACCCTTGAACCATCTCCCTGCTAAGTTATGCCACTTTTTGTCCTGTGGAGCTCACCACTGATGGCATGCATTACAGTTATTTTAATACTTTGACCCGTATGTACAATATTGAGTCCTGGAAGACATGGGCCTCTGTCTAGCTTAAAGTATTCATAGTGACCAGTATAGTGTTTGGTCGTTAGAAGCTCTCTCTCTCTCTCTCTCTCTCTCTCTCTCTCTCTCTCTCTCTCTCAGACCAGACACCATGCCACTCCTAAGGTGTATCAGCTAGGAAGATATCATCCATTTTGTTACCTATCAAGAAATGCCATGATGATTGGTTCAGGAGAGGAAATGAAATGAGAGATTCTCATTTGCCAGTATCTCTGGGTCTAGTCTAAGAACTTAGATCTGACACAAGTAGCTATATTAATATGTATTCAAAATGCACAAGTTTTGCAAGACAGGCAACCAAGGGCAAATTAAAACAATACAGGTAAGATTTTCTGGCAGGCTCAGCCTCTGTACTGGACCTTAAAGCATAGATTTTTAACAGTTCAACAAAGAGGTGGATTCTGTGGAAGACTTGGTCATGAGAGATAAGAGCTAGTTTCAAGTCTATCATGATTTAAATGTGAGTTGCCCCCACATGTTTCTGAACACTTAGCTGATGCTAATGTTTAGGAAGGTTGTCACACCTTTAGGAGGTGAAATCGTACTGGAAGAAGGCATGTCAGAGGGGTTGGGCCTTGAGGTATTCTAGCTATCCTACTTCCAATCTGTTCTTTCTCTCTCTGCCTCCATGATGATGGTTGTGATCTGAGCCCACCTTCAAGTTTCTGTCTCCAGCCATGCCTTCTGTTATGAAATTCCTATCATAATGGACTAGATCTCCTCTCTGGAACTGTAAGATAAATAAACCTCCCTTTCTGCCTTAAGTGGTATAAGAGCATTGTCTCACAGCAACAGAAAAATAACTGCAACAAGGTCACTTAGAGTTCAAAGCTGAATTTGGATTTTTGTCACTGGCATTAACAGAAATGGCAGTCCAAAGAGGAGTTGGGTTAGGGAGGATCTAACAGAAGTCTAGAGTGGAAATCTTCTAACTCAGCACTAATAATTTTATGAAGATAAAACCGAGGTTCAAAGAATGTAATATATCTGAGTCAGAGGATCGAGGAATTTCCTGGGTGTCTCAGCTGTACCACTCCTGGATACAGACCCTAAGACTCCATATCCTGCCACAGAGACACGTGCATGTCTGTGTTTATTGCTGCTCTGTCCACAATAACAAGGGAATGAAACCACCTAGATGCTTATCAACAGAAGAATAGGTAATGAAAATATGTCATATATGTACAGTGGAACTTTACTCACCTGGTAGAGAAAACAAAATTATAAAATTAGCAGAAAATGGGTGGATCCATGTATATGAAGTGAGTAGATGTTTAAGACTCAGACAGATATGGCTTGGTGGTTAACATGCTTGCCCAAGGATGGGGACCAGAGTTCAGATCTCAAGAGTCCATGTAGATGTTCATAATCCCAGTCTTATAAAGAATAGAGAAGGGGGTCCTTAGAATAAACTGGCTAGGTAGACTAGTCATAGGGATGAACTCTGGATTTAAATCAGTGGCCCTAACTTAATGTGTAATGTGGAGAACAATCAGGGATGACTTCCAACATCAACCTTAGGAACTACACACATACACATATTAAAATGCTTATATGCACATACATGTACACTACATACACATGGAAAATGAAAGGAAAACATGATGAAATTGTATGTTCTATCTAATATGTGATTGCTAACCTTTTCTCATGTGTGAGTGTGTGTGTGTGTGTGTGTGTGTGTAAGAGAGAACACCTGAAGTGTGTGTGCTATGAAGGCCTAAAGGTGACATCAGGAATCATCCTCAATCATTCTCCCTCCTTATTGCATTGCTCAGAGGTTTTCCAGGCTCAGCCCTCCAGGTTGGAAGTGCAGGCGGCCACCATTTCTGCCTTAAGCTTGCCAGGCAAAGGTTTAACTCTGACTCATCTCTGCAGCCTAAATGCTAACTTTTTTTAAAAAAAAATGTTTTATATGTCAGAGAGAGAGAGAGAGAGAGCAGAAGGTCGAGCAGAGACCCATACGGCACGGTGCATACGCGGAAGCCCAAGGACAGCTTCTGGAAGCTGCTCCTCTCTTTCCATCACGTGGGCTCCAGGGATGGAACTCAGGCCAGCAGGTTTGCGCACAGGTTTTTACCTTCTCAGACTTCTCAGGAGATACTAACTTTTAACATTTGTGTGTAAACAGGGGGTTGTGAGAGTGGGTATAGACTATGGCAACAGGTGTTGAAAAAAAGGTGGAGGAAGGTCAAAGTTCACATGCAACATGAAAACAGGAGACTCCAGGGCTGGGAGAACACAAGGAGGAAGAGGGATGGAAACAAGAGGGGGAGGGTAAGAAAGAGGGTAAGAGGGAGAAGCAACAAAGACAAATGATGTTTGAAAATGCCTTAATGAAACCTAATCCTTTGTATGCTAACAAAGGTAAACTAATGAAAGAAATTCATCCAGACATATCCAGACTTTTCTAATCACTGGACACTAGGTAACTACTTCCCACTTTTGGCTCCTTCGTTTCCACACTGATCTGTCTAACTCCCCCTCCCCCCATATTCCACTAGACTTTGTTCAACCAACTTTTGTTAAATCATTTAGTACAATCTTTTCTCCAGACGTACCAAATTCTGGTAGTTTTCAATTTGATGCTAACTCAAAACTATAGTTTCAAAATAGTGCTTGTCCAAGATTTGGCTTCTCAACCTTTTGAAATGGAAGGTAAAAGATTTCAAGAGGCTCCGCATCTCCCAGAAAGACTATTGAGGGTTAATGCTGGATGGGCAAGGGGAACGGGACTGGTGTGATATTCCCCGTGGTACATCATCCATGCTCCAGCAAGTGCCTAGGCACACGCCAGATATTCTGATGAAATTCAGTGAACCATACACACAGAAAAACATGAAAGTAGGAAAAGACTGGTAGGGTAGAAGGTTTGCAGTGGGAAAAGGTGGGAGGTAGGGCAGGGTGAGATTGAGTAGAAAGGGATGAAAATAACATAAATTCCTTGCATTCATGTATGAAACTCTAAAAGAATAAAGATATATTTACAAAATAAAGCAGGACTTTGTACTGGGAAGTGTGAAGGGAAGGGAAGAAAGATGGGCTCAGCTCTAGAGGTCTGCAATGTCTTTAGAGTTGTAAATGTGGAACAAGCTTGCAGGCAAATGCTGGAAGATGCAGTCAGAGGCAGCAAGAGCAGAGGCAGGATCATGATAAGTAATACGCCTGGAAGACGGGAGGAAAAGATTTGGCTTTCATGTCCAGAGGAGAGAAGGACATCTGACGAAGGGGCACTGAGAAATGAGATTGTAGAGACAGATAAGGACAGAAACTATGAAACAGTCAAAGGCAGAAGAGAGATGGATAGCTGTCACAAGTGTGAACCACTCATTTGCTAGGTTCTCTTACTCCGGCTGAGACAGAGTCTCCATCTAACTAATCCAGCTTCTTCTCTGTACAGGAGAGCTATAGAACAGCCTTAAGCTAGGCAGAAATCAGCCAGGAATTGATATCACACGCAACAGTACACAAGTCAGCTCTTGGTGCTGGGAAAGCTCATGGATCCCCCAAACAGGCAAGAGGGTTAATTGCTATCCACATTTCAAAGGGAACATTTAAGTAGGCTCAAAAAAAAAAAAAAGAGGATTTGAGTTTCGGGGCTGTTAGAATTCACAAAAGCCAGCACAGCAGCTCGCGGAGGAGCCGCAGCTTCCAGTGACTTCCAGGAGCATCTGTGGTTTGATGCGGATCCAGTGCCATGAGAGCACAAGCCAGCGATGACTCACGGCAAACTGTTGTTGTTATTGTCGAGTGTTCGCTGAGGGAGCAGCTCTTCCTGGCATGGATGCTCAAAGCCCAGGACCAGATGCTCAGCGGGTTCTAGAGACACACAGCAGGGAGAGGGTCCACTTTGGGGCATGCCCACGGCTCCCGCCTTCTGCCTTGGCTTCCTGCTCTTCCTCTGAGGCCTGAGACTGTCCCAAGGACACGTTCTCAGAAGCACTCGAGCCAGTTGCACAATGTCCCATCTCATCTGAGGACTTGCCCCAGGGATGATGATGCAGGACGGAGCCGGATCTCTCCTCTTCCTGCTCTGTGAGATCTCAGCCTCAGGAATTGCAGTCCTTGCATCATAAGACGAAACACCAGATACCACAAAACAACTATTTCAATCATATTTTCTTCTTATCTTCTTCTTAGCTGGGATTCCAGAGCACTGAGATCATTAGAGCTATAGCCTCACATGGGTCTTGACAGGACAGCCCCTATTAATCCAAAGTCAAATCACATACTATGTTGCTACAAAAGGCCATTCTGCATTCTACCAAGCCCTTATGTTCATCCACCAATAGTTCTGCATTCTACCAAGCCCTCATGTTCATCCACCAATAGTTTTTCTGTCCCATGTCCCTCGCGCCCTGTTTCTCTGCCTCTTGTTCTACTTTCTCCTGGACCTTTTGTTTCCGTTCCCACCATCTCTTCTGTCTCCTTGCTTCCCTATCGCCTATCTCACCTGCTATCTCCCTGCCTCCGTTCTCTCTTCTGTCTCTCCACTTCTCTCAGCTGACTGTTCTCTTTTTGCGCCTCTCAGCCCATCAGTTATGATGTCTTCACGTTGTTCATGAGAGCGTACCTGGAAGTGGACCTTCCTCAGCCCCTGGGCACACACCTCTTCCTGGCCTTCAGCCAGAAGCCCAGACCAGAGATACCTGACCACCCAAAGGAGGGGCCCAGCAGCAGTGAGCCCAATGTCTCAGGTACAAGGAACAGCGTTTCCCAAGAAGGGAGAACACTGAACAGGTGTGACCCTTTCCCACAGGCACAAGCAGCATCTCTAGAAGATCATCTAAGCTTCAAAACTTCCCTATGGGAGGAGGGAACCAAGGACCAGGGCCCCTGCCTTCACAGAACCGCACCAGAACCTGCGTCCAATGAATCCCTTAGTAAGAGGAATGAAGAGTGGGGGATTGTTCCTTACCACTTGGGGTCAGAAAGCATGAGATGACAAGAGAGAGGGGACCCCCCAGCAAAGACTCCTCCATTCCATGCTTAGAGTACATTCAATATGGGTCTCAGCCAGGAGAGATCAGGGACTGTCCAAGGAAAGGAAGTCAGGCCACTGTCTTATTGTGAGGGGAGGGGGACACAGTCTACCCCAATCGGAGCATGTGAACCCAGCTGACGCAGGCCAGATCCCATGGGAAGGCCTGCTCCAACCCCTCAAAGAAGCTTAGAGGGTACAGACTGGCCTTTGAATCTTCTTTTCATTCCCTAGATTCTAATGGACAGAATGCAGATAATGCTTCCAAAGCAGATGAGGCCTGCGCCCCGGACACTGGTGAGTCCTTGGAATATAAGTCGGGAAAGGAGTAGGAACTGCCTAGTCAGCTGCCTTGTCTTCTGGTAACTGTGGGACCCTGAGGCTAAATAAAGGTCCTTGCCTCACTTGTCCTAGAGCAGAGCTGGTCAGGACTTGGAACAGATTACCAGATGTTTACATCTGAAAAGTTCCTCTGCAAGATAGGGGAACTTCTGAGAAGACATTGGGTGGGGAATGGTGGCATGCCAAGATCTGTAAGATCTTGTGCATCCTGATTGACTTCCAACAAGAAAAGCAAGTATTATTTTGAACAAGTTGGGAAGCTTTTAATACATTAACAAGGAGAAGCCAGCTAAAACTGTTGTTTTGAAGATCCATTTGCCTGCTTTTTACATTGTTCTTTAATCTTCAAACTCATCCCCTTCTCACAGTAGAAACGGAGATTGTATATACCACCTGTGGAATTGAAATTCAGAGAGATTCCTCTACTCAGAGAGGAAGTGGTAGTTTCTCTTGAGGTGCCTGGTTGTTTGTTCTGTGTAAAGTTGCCATTGTGACTAATTTGTGGTAGTACCACTGTAGCACTTATGGTCTATCAGTCCATCCCTAGTCCAATGCCAGGAACTCCTAAGAAAACTGACCAATGCAAAGGTTACTACCCTTAATGTTTGCTTTGCATGTTCAACTGGGGCATCCCAGTTACAAGGCTCCTAGGTTAAATCAGGAAGTGGAGCACATTAGTTAAGAATCTAGACTTCGGAATCAGCTGCGTGGGTTTGGTTCCCAGTTGGGACATTACCCAGCTCTGGACTTATGGATATCTTAGAAGATGTTTGTGCCTAGCTGTCCCTCTGTAAAGTGAGATGTTGATAGCAAGTGTTGTTTAAGCAGGTTGGATGAGTTAGATATTCAGAAGCTGAGAACAGAGCCTGGCATAGAAGAATTGCTCAATAATATTAGCAGTGGTTACTTAGCTTCACTTCAGATAAACATTGACTTACCATGGTCTGCCAAGCTCCCCCTTGAATCTTGGCCCTTGATCTCTAGGTGTGCCATCCAGGCCTCCTGTTCTGATAGGAAGTCAGTCATGCACCTTGCATGCTGCTCTTGAAGTTTCAAATATAAATTCTCAGAGAACCATTCTTGTTTTATGAACATAGTCATTAAGTGGAAACACAGATTGATAAAGGTAAATTCAACTCCTAGCTTATGCACAAGAAATTAATGTAATGCTATCAATTTCTTCAAATACGTATTTAATAAAGCCAATAAGAATTATATAACTGAAAAAGAAGAGAGATAATAAAAATATAACAGGAACCAGAAGTGAGAGAGTTGCCTCACATGGACACTAGTTGTGGTATTGTGATGATTTGAAATGTTAGTTGTCCCACAGACTCATGTGTTTGAATCCTTAGTTGATGTTGGGAAGATCATGGCCCCTTCAGAAGATGGAGCCACGGTGGAGGAAGTCACATCACAGGGGTGGGCCCTACCCAGTCTACTCTTGCAGCTGACAGTTTTGCAGTTCTCTCAGCCTCCATGGTATCCGCAGTGACCTAAGCTTCCTCCAGCTTCTCCCAGCCAGCCATGCCTCTGCCTTAAAAGATTGTATTGTCCTTCTGGAACTGTTAGCTGAATAAATCTCTCTTTTCTCCCTTAAATTGCTTGACTTTTTGAGTGGTGTCTCACAGCAACGAAGAAGAGTAACTGGTACAGAAATTGGTACCAGAAGTGGGGTGTTACTTGTACCAGTAACAGTAAGTGAAGTGTTTATGAAGCTGAGAATAGTTGGTATCCAGAAGTAGATAAATATGGCCATCACTGTGATGTGTCTTATAAGCCCTTAGAAATGTTTATCAGAAGAAGTATGGAGAATTGAGGACTTTGCGCTAAGAAAGTCATTGTGTCTTGAAGATAGGTCTAAAGTGCCATTCTAGTGAGAACTTTGAAGACAGCAATGCTGTTAGAGATGTGGACAGTGGAATCCCAGCTTGTCATAGTCCAGAGGGATTCAGAGACTATACTGGGAACTAGACAAGGGGAAAATGGAGTGATGCATTGAAGGAGTATTTAATCGAGTTTTGTCCTGTCTAAAGTTAAATTTGAGTGTTTGGCAGAGGAAGTTTCAAGGCAATGTAGTCTTGACAGTGTGGCATGGATACTTTTTGGTGCTGTTGTTTATTATAAGGAAAAAGAGCAAGGAATCAGGCAGAAAGAGATGAAAATTGTAAAGTTTGATGAGGAAAAATATAAGGAAAAACCCACAGAGACTGAAAACAACAAAACAGTGGCTATCATTAAAGAGATTAGTTCAGTTAGTACACCAAAGCCTACTTTCCATTTGGATAACAGAAGAGACTGCTCCATGAAGAAAAATTCCTTAGGGAAGGGTCCCACCCATAAGAATGTAAATTTTTTTGCAAAGGAAGAGTTGAAGGTCAGAGTTCCAAGGGAATTGTCTGCTCCTCCAAATCAAAGACCCAATAGAGATTTTGCCCAGAGTCAACACAAAGAAGCTGAATCAGTTGTGATTCAAGAGGGCCAATGTCCACTTGGATGTTATAGCAGAACTTGGCAAAGCCATCCACATGGTCCTGGCTTTAAAGGCTTCAAAGATACAAGGGGGAGTAGGTCATGGAGCCCTCCTCCTTCAGAGAATGGCAGAAGCCAGACAGTGTGTATCAGAATTAAAAGATCTTTTTTAAAGGCCCAGGAAGGGCATTTTATGCTGTGGAGTTGAAGCCTTGTTTACCATGTTAGTAGAGATTCCAGAGCCAACATAGACATCTGCCAAGGAAAACTATGCATCATGGGAGGAGTCAAGAGCATGAATGGAAGGATCCAGCCTAAAACAGTGATGTGTTCTACAGGAAGCTTCATTGGAAGGGTCAAATTGAAGCCCTTTGGAACTAAGATTATTTCAACAAGAAACTCACTTGTTGGACATGGAGCTGTAGGATTTGAAATCTGTCCTGCTAGTTTTTGGTCTTGTTACACACTAGTCTTTCCTGGATATGTCCCCATTCCTCCCTTTTGGAATGGGAATGCTTACTCTGTGACATTGTATGCTGGAAATATGTAACTATCTTTGGATTTTACAGCTTTACACTTTGGACATTTGGACTGTGTTGAGACTGCTGATGTAGTACTGGAACTTGTAAAGTTGGACTGAGTGGGTTTGCACAAAGAGATGGTAATGAGCCTGTGGAGCTCAGGGGTAAAGTGTCATGGTTTGAAATGTGATTTGTCCCCCACAGGCTCATGTGTTTGAATCCTTAGTTGATGTTGAGAATATCTTTAGGAGCTGAAGTCTTGCCAGAGGAAAGAACATCACAGGGGGCAGGCTTGAGGTTCATTAGTCCTGCCCAATCTGCTCTTGCAGTTGAAAGTTTTGCAGTTCTCTCAGCCTCCATGATGTATGTAGTAACCTAAGCCTCCTCCAACTTCTGCCAGCCAGCCATGTTTTTCTGCCATAAGGGACTATATCTCCCCTCTGGAACCATAAGATGAATAAATCTCTTTTCTCCCTTAAGTTGCTTGACTTTGATTAGTGTCTCACAGGAACAGAGTAACCAGTATGAGTCTTAGTTTTCTTTTCTTTTCTGATACCAACCAAAAGGGCAACCAAAGAATGACAGGCTTTTCAGTGTTCAACTGCAAGATTGTCCTACTTGGTTTTGTTTGACTGACTGATTGATTGATTGATTGATTGATTGACTGACTGATTGGCTGACTGACTGACTGACTGACTGACCGATTGATTGATTGATTGACTGATTTCCTAGTGGGGCCGCATGCAGTAGCATGGGCTTATAGCCTGAGCTACTCAGAAGGCACAGGTGGATCAATCGAGTCCATGATTTCAAGACGAGTCTAAGCAACATGGACGCTCCATGCAAAAAAAAAAAATGAGAGAGAGGGAATGGGAGAGAGAAAAAGAGAAAAGAGAAAGATAAGAAAAGAAATAGAAAGAAGAGAATGATAGAACAGAAAGAAGGTGAATGAGAGAGAGGCAGAATTTGGGAAGGAATACTGGTGATTTATCTCAGTGGGTAAGGTTCCTGCTTGGAAACCCTTACAGTGGAAGGAAAGAACTATTTCTGAAAGTTATCCTCTGACCTCTACCCCTGTGTCATGACATCCATATGTGCACATTCTCCAAATAAATAAATAAATAAATGAAGGAGAGAAGGAAAATAGAACTATTGGAATTCAGTTTATAGAGAGAAGGATGTCTATCTCATAAGCTTAGCAATCTGAGGCAGCTTGTGGCATATCAGAGAGCACAGGTAAAGTGAACTGAGGCCTTCCTGCCACCTGTGGAGGCAGCAGAAAGCAAGACTCTCCAATAGTGTTGACTTGCTCGCTTCCACCAGCATCAAACCTGCTTGGATCAGTCTGCAACCCCTTGGTGAAATGTGTTTAAGGCACCAGTAGTCTTATGTCTCGTGTGGTCCAGAGAAGCACATTCTGACTTGAAATAGTCTCTCAGGAGGAAGGAAAGTATAGAACTTTCGAGATTTTAAACTCCCAGCAAAAAAAGCATCTGTTACCCAGGTATCTGGAACTTTACAAGGAACTTGGAATTATACTTTGTTCCCAAGAGACCCAAGAGCAGAATATGTTTTAGTGGCTGAAGAGTGAGGTATCCAGAAAGAGCTTGTCAAGGATGAGTCATCATTGTGTCATTTGAAAAAATAAACTAACTGATCATCCCACATTTTTGCAATAGCTGGGTCATTCTGGGTATGAAGACAAACTTCCAATGATTTCCTTTCAGAGATCTGATTTTCCTTGTTTATGGGGGTGGGGGGAAGCAGCTACCTAGAACCAAATCACAAAAAAGCAATTACTTGCATTTAGCCCAGGGAGACAGCAACATTTGTTTTTTCTTCTTTCAAAACTTTAGATTTAAAAGAGAAAATCTCTTTCCCTGCTAGATCACTCAAAAGATTTCTTCATTAGATACCCAGAAATAAGAATTGAGGGCTGGTCACCAATATTCCCTCATGGAAAGAGGAGGAGCTCACAAGGCCCCACCTCTTTACAATGAGCTATACAGGCAGTTAATGGTCACTGAAGGAAAGAATCATATTCCTCGGTGGTGTAGCCACTGACAAGTTGCCCTTGCTCAGTCTCCAACCTATACAAATTTAGGCAATCCTAATTAGATGCAAAAAAAGAGCCAAAAAAGATAGGTTCTATTGTTTTTTTTTCCCTGGGGGGGTCAGGGGGCCTTGAGACCACTCTGTTGAACAACCTATCAGAAAGTATCATATACCTGTTACTTCTAATATTGTTCAGCTGCCTCTGAGTTTTAGATGGAGAATCCCAAGACATTTTTTGTTTTGCCCTGTCTTTCCCTTTGTACGCCTCTGTACAGGTACTTTCCATTCTTACCGAAGACACTAAATTCTTATTGATAAGGCCTTCATGTCAGTTTCTATACTCAAGTATAACAGAACTCATAAAATTTCAGATTATTCCTTCCAGAACTAAGCTGGTGGGTGTGCACTGTGTGCAGACATCATGAGAAAGGGTCTTTTGCATACTCCAGACATCAGCTCAAAACCCCTCAGAGTCACTGTCACCATGCGAGCTCAGAGAGGATCAGAACTGAATGGGGAAAAGAGAAAGAACTCATCTTCTGCTTTCTATTGAGCTTCCTGGGCTATTGAGATGTCTCGACAACCCATGACACTGGCGATTCAAAGAAAGCCCATCTGCAGCTTTGCACAATTAGGAAAGTATTGTACTCACATTGCAGACAATTAGAAGCATGCCAAGAAAGATCAGTGACTCCCTGGTCATTAGGGATGAAAGGAGGAATAGACACAGCCAGCACAACTTCAGGGCCATGAGGCCACATTCTGAGGCACTGCAGTGGAGGAGCGTCTTGTTACATCTTTGTTCAGACCCGTGTGATATACAGTTTCCAGAGAGTTCTCTAAAGTCACTTTGGGCTTTGGTGGTGGTGATGTGCAAATGTGGGGTCAGTGCTTGCAACAAATGTGTTCCCACACATGTGAATATGCATGCATACATGTACACACCTGACACACGTACACATGAAAGTGGAAAAAAAAATATAGTGCAAGTAAATGTGTGTGTGAGCAGAGGATTCCTGAAAGAGCCTTACAGAGTAGGATCGAAGTGTGTGTGTTTTTGAGGATATCTTTTTCACCTCGCATCATATTCACAAAGATCCCCATCATTCAAGACTGGTCATCTGGTTAAACAGATGAAAAAGCAGGTTGAGTGTGGTAATTAGCCTACCAGAGCAAGACCAGTTAGCATAATCCCAGTGCTGCATTACCAGTTTGGGGGTTCTGACCCAGTGCTCTTCTCTCTCTGCCACAAGCAATGATGGGACTCAGCAAAGGCAGAATAAGGTGGAGCAGCCAGTAAACATCAGTGAAATGTACCAGGACAGAATTTCCACAGCCTAGAAAAGGGCACCAGTGTGCCCTATTGTGGCGCCTGAGGGATGTACTCAGATAATTGGAAGCTCTATGTATGGCATAAAGAGGGGGACACTAAGGGGACTGTGTCAGTGTCAGACCTCCTGGGTCTAGGCATCTCCATACAGGAATGAACAGTAATCCTCTATGGGAACTAGAACCATGACTCAAGATCCAACCACAGTTCTAGTGGTCCAAAGGCCTTCAGGAAAGCTTGGGTTGTTTTTTAAATAGTTCTGCTGAGCTGTAATTGACATTAAAAATATTACACCTGTTTGAAGTGTATAATCAAGGACTTCTGAACTATGCATACACCAGAAAATCCAGCAGGACACTCAATATAATGTACATATCTATTGCATGTGAATGCTTTCTCTGTAATCACTCTCTCAAACATGCCCAAACCTAGGCATCTGTTTTCTGTCCCTCTGAATTAAACTGCACCATTTGAATTATTTTATTTTATTTTTTGAGGAAGAGTCTTAGGTTGTACAGGCTGGTCTCAAACTCACTATGCAGTCAAGAATGACCTTAAACTTCTGGCTCACCCATCTCCCCTCCCCAGTTACAGACATGTGCCACCATGCTCAGTTGATTCGTGTAGATTTCATATGCACAGAATTGTATAGTATTTCCTATTTTCGACTTTCTTTCAATTCATGCAATAATTCTGATAGTTATCCATTTGTACACATGAGTAGTCCACATAATTTAGTTGCTAATTAGTATTCTAACATATAGATATTCCACCCTTTATTCACCTGTTGATAGACATGTAGGTCATTTCCAGTTTGGGGAGATTACAAGATTACAAACAAAACTGTAGCTATTCTTGTGTAAGTCTTTGCAGATAACTTTCATTTCTCTTGGGTAGAGATCTTTTTTTTTTAATTTTTTTATTATTTTTTATCTAATTGTGCATGTATGTGTGTGCGCGTGTGTGTGTGTGTAGAACCATGGACGAATTCGGGAACCACCATGGACGCCTCCACCTCCTCCTTGATTACTCTGCCCCGGGATTCACAGGCTCCGCCCTACCAGGACCAGAAGCGCAGGCCTGGCATCTATACGTGGGGTCTAGGATCCGAACTCAGGACCTTCTGCCTGCAAGGCAGCAGGCCTAACCCCTGAGCCACCTCTCCAGCCCCTTGGGTAGAGATCTTGAAGTGGGATAACAGTATAATCTAGTAGTTATTATATTTATTTACATTCATAAGAAACTTCCAACTCTTTTTCCACTCTATTTTGCAGGCTAGCAGTAGTATGTGAGTTCCTGCTGCTCTGTATCCTGCTCACTGTCATTATCATTGGTCATTTCAGCACATACAGTGGAATCTTGTTGTGATCTTCTTTTGCATTTTGACATAGTGATACTGAGCATCCTTCTGTGTGCTTAGTAGTTATCCATATAACTTTCCTAATAAAAATGTGCAGATATCTTGCCCATTTTTAAATAGAATTGCTTTGCAATCTCATTCCTTTTTAAAAGTTATTTATATATTGTGGACATAGGTTCTTTACCAGGTATGGGACACAAATCTTTGCTCCCTGGCTGTCCTATCTTTCATTCTATAAAAAAGAGAGAGAAAAAGAGAGTATTACATTAAATGCATGTGTGTATGTATTCGAGTGTGTACATTCATGTGCTCATGAAGTGTATAGATCAGGTGTCTTAGATCACTTTCACCTTACTATTATAGCTTTTATTTTCGCTATGAATCTTGGATTTTGAAGACAAAGTCTCTCACTGACCTTGGAGCTTGCCAGTTCAACTAGAATGACTGGTTGAGCAAGCCCCGACCTCCTACCTCCAGGATCCTCCTACCAATATCTCCCAATGCTGGGATCATAAGCACAAATTGCTTAATGTTCTAAGGATCATTGTGTCATATCTTCTGTCCAGTTTCTACTTGTGTCAGGTGTGAGGGTAATTCTAGTCCCTGTTACTACATGTTAGACAAAACAGAAGCCACAGGTAGTGTTTGAATGAATGAATAACCTGAAGACAAGAAAATAAGGGACAGACCCATTTGTCTTTTGCATTACAGCTAAGAGTTCCATAGCTTTTCTTCTGCCAGGTTTTTTCTACTTTTACAAGCATATTGAGTATTCATCCCAGCTTCCTTTCCTCCCCCTTCCCTCCCATCTCCTCTATTCCCTTCATCAATCCCTCGCATTCCCTCCCAAACTCCCCCTATATGCTTCTATGGAACCCAGGGTTCACTCTGACATGTCTACTCCTGTGGGTGCTCAGGCTTCTGTGATATATCAAGTTACCTCTCTTCAGGCCACCCCACTGAAATGGTCATTTCCCTTCATTCATTCAGTTTAGACCCAAAGATTTGCACCCTAAGTTCCCATCTTTATTGAGTTCCTAGGTAGTCTATGGGGGCATGCTGGAATGTCATTTATTATGCAGGTCTGAAAGGACAAGTCCCACTTCAGTGAGCTTCCAGATGCAGCAGTCCTGCCTTGAGTGGAACATCCCATCTAATGGTGAACCTTGCCACCTTTAGGTTCTTACAATCTCACCACCCCCTCCCTTACAAGGCCCCCAAAGCCTTGGCATATAGAGAAATTAGGTCTGCCTGACCCTGGGCAAGCCCCATTGAATCGCTGATACTCTGCATTCTAGTGGCCATTGCTGTCCACTTCACTGCTCCTCTATTGCTCCAGGCTGCATTCTGTCAGGGTATCGAGCTCCTCTATCTCTGTTTAAGAAGACTTCTAGGCTGAATGTTAAATGTTCTTACAATCTATGAGTAAAATAATAGCTGCCTAAAGAACAGTTTGATGCACTATCTTCCTAACTATAGGTTTATTGGCTGTCTTCCCTGTCGATCTATTTCCTTCCCTTTTTTAGGTTCTTGTTCTAGTTTACGGTAACAGGGATGGGTACCATTCTGACAAGTGGGTCTTGAATCCAATCAGAAAGCTGTTGGTTGTCTCTCCTTGATACTCATGCCACTGTTACACTAGTAGTCACCTGTTGCCATGTTGATTTATGTTGCAACTACAGATCTCATGCCGTTGATGGGGCTTGTGATTATTTCCCTCCCCTAGCAGCTTCTACAGTATTCCTTGGTACTGTGTACACTGTCCATATCCAGCAAGGAGAAAGTCCTCAGACCAGTTCCAGTTGATATATTTTGCCTATGTTCTGTAATCCATAAGTGTTGCATCTTTTCTTCTGCCAATTTTAATGGCTTGGCAGCACAAGTAACTCCACTGCAATCCTCCCATCTTACCACTTCTGTTTTTAATCACATCTGATTTTTTTAACCTGCACTTGTCACCCCTGGGGCTGTCTGCTCTTCTTAATAGAGGTTATATCTTCTTGCAGCCTGCTGAGGGTCTTATCAAATAGGAGATTACTTGCAAACATTAGGTCCTCTGAGACATTCAGAAGAAGCTTCGTTTCCTTGACTTGTAGCTGTGCTTTGTAGGGTGAGTAAGGGCCGTCTGTAACACAGAGAATGCCAGGGATCTCTAGTCCTCCCTACTTTCAATCCAAAGACTAGTTAATACCTTTTGGACTCACAGCCAAACTCCCAGGCCTCAACAGGCTTTCCTATTATCAGCTCTGCTGATCTGAGATGAAATACTTCCTCTTGTTGCTTGGCTTTTAGCTTCTCTGAAGAGAGCATGTGGGTATGCAACTCAAATCACTGTCTCCAGTAAGAGGAAGCCTCCCTGTCTGTGTCTTTACCACCTGGTGCATTGCAACATCTATACTGATTTCCCATTGCCCGTCCTATGCTATTCCCTAATTGGATTGTTTCCTGTGTGTCACATACTCCTGCTAGGTAGGAAGAGGTCACTTTTGATGGGTATGAAGGCAGCAAGGCTGAAAGAAGAAAGAGAACAAAGTAGCTCGGAAAATACAAATCACACAGTAAAGTAAAGCTCCGTGATGTCCTTGTTCATAATAGACAGTATGTTTCTGAACTAGAGGACAGAATATGGAGCAAACAAAGAATTTTACTTTCCTTGTGGTATATGCAATAAGTCATTTTCTATATATTTTTGCCTGACTTAAAGGCTTGTATTTAAAGTCTTTCTCCTTTATGAAAAATTGGTTGATTGCTAGTGTTGTTTTTTTCCCCTGTGAATGTTAATCTCTTTACATTTTTTTTGAGTGTGTGGGAGGTACATATATTTAAGAGGTCACTTGAGTGTGTGTACCTATAGAGACCCAAGGGCAACATCAAGAATCATCCTAGGTTCCTCTTCTTCCTTATTGCTGTGCTCTGGATTTTTCAGGCTCTGCTGGAATTACAGACCACCACCATATCCACTCAACATTTTTACCTGGGATCTAGGAATCTGAATTCAGATCCTTTTGCTTATAAGGCAAAGACTTTAGCTACTAAGCCATCTCCCCAACCCTCTTTAATTGTTATTAAGTGTATTTGAGAAGAACAATGTAGGAAGGTATATGTATATGTGTATATGACAAAAGCCCAGCCAAAAATACTTCTGCAAGTTGGGCATATCCAAAAAAAGTATGGCAGATGACATTCATCTGTGGACTGAGAATCACTGTCATTTTTTTCAGAAAATTCAGAAAAGGGGGGAGTTTTTTAAAGAAAACAGATTCTAAAAGGATCACAACGATGGCATTCAGAGAAAATAATCTTCTTATCTCATTATATCTATAAGCTTTGGAAGCTCCCAATAAAATTCTTGCCTCAGCCATGAAGAGGAGGGGGAGTACAGAGGTTCATTCGCTGAATTCCAAGGGGATTTGTATGTTCTCCTTTTGTCCTTCCAGAATCAAAGGTGGCCACGAAGCAAGTGTCACCCGAAGACGCAGAGGCTGGAAGTTCCGGAGGAACTCCTGATGCTCCGTCTCCAAGCTCAGATCCCCCTATAGTCTACCTGCAGGATGTCGTGTGTTACCTGTCCCTGCTGGAGACCGGGAGACCTCAGGATAAGCTCGAATGTAAGTGCCCGCCTTGACTGGAGGTCAGCTCTTTCCCAGAGGAAGGGCATGGGATCTCGAAAGTGTTCCTTAGCACGCTGGAAACAGAGCTGGGATCTTGCGTGTATGGCTCCTGCCACTCTGAGGAGGTTTCTCTGTCCTGTCTCCAGAATCCACCCAGGAGACAGTGACCGTTGCTTAGAGGTCGGGAAAGGTGTCGCAGATCTTGACAATGAGAGCCAGGATTGGGGAAAGGGAGAGGCTGCCATCAAAGGGTCAAGACTCCTTGGTTTACCTGGCCAGACGTCCTGAAAGCTGCTGCCTCCTCCTGATAGTTTTGTTTTGTTTCGTTTTTGTTTTGCGGGGAAGACAGTTAACATCTGACCCTATGCTGAGAGCTGGCAGCTGTGTATAGGAATTTCTTCTTTTCCTTGGGTCCTAATAAACCTTCTTGTAGTTAGGTTTGTTGGATTTCTTCACTCATCTCTTACCCCCGGCTCTTTGTTCATTAAAGGACTTAAGCTTGCTTTTGTGGTGCACAAAGTTGCTTTCAAAACATCTTTGGGAGTACAGAAATAACTGAATAGACTGAAGCCTGTAGTCCTAAGAGGAAGTAGGCCGGGGATGGTACCCACCCCCCCCCCAATCCTTGTGAGACCACAGGCATGCTTCCCAGGACAGACCACATCTTATATTTTCTTCTCTTCGGAACTTAAGTAGATAGCAAAGAAAAAACTTAGCAGTAACAGCTAAAATTAAAATCCCAGTTAATAAGATCAGTCAGCAAAACTTAAAACATTAGCAAGAGAAAGGTTAACTCTGTTCAAACCAAAATGAAACAGCTGCCCAGTCAGATAAGTCTCAAACTTTCCCTCTATGGGCTGGAGAGATGGCTCAGGGGTGAACACTTTTGTCTTGAAAGCAAAAGGACTTGAGTTCAGATCCCAGATTTCATATAAAAATGATAGGTGGCCTACAATTCTAAACCTGGAAAGCAAAACCAAAGAGTTGCCTTTGTACTGCAATAGCCACACATACTCAAATGCCCTCTTGTATACACACACGCGCGCGCGCGCAGACACACACACACACACACACTACCTAGGCTAGAGGTGTGCACATCTGTGATATCGATGAACACCCAAATCTGTGTTATGCAGCCTCCATGTTAACAACTCAGACTCAATCTGGTCTTTCTCAGTCTGATTTTCTTCTTTTTTTTTTTTTGTCTTTTTTTTTTCATTATTTATTCAATTGTGTGTGTGTGTGTGTGTGTGTGTGTGTGTGTGTGTGTGTGTAGAACCACGAGCAAATTCAGGAACCACCATGGACCGCCTCCACCTCCTTGTTTACTCTGCCCCGGGATTCACAGGCTCTGCCCGGTGTCTATACGTGGGGTCTAAGGATCTAAACTCAGGACCTTCTGCCTGCAAGGCAGTGGCTTAACCCCTGAGCCACCTCTCCAGCCCCTGATTTTCTTCTTGCCTGTTCCCTCTGACTAGGTTTCCAAGCAAATTCTAAGTCTCCATCACTAAATATTTCAGTATATTTCTAAATCTAAATATTTCTAAAATCACACTTGCCCTCAAATACACCACAGCACTTCTCTCCTGTTGGTCATGATGACTTTGTGCTATTATCAGACATTCACCCAGTGTTTATAATTTCCCGGTTCTCATACATTTAAATTGTTTGTTTAACTCATTTTCCAACAAAAGTCTCTACCATGCCACTGCTTGATCTGCCACTTCAGGGTCTTCTCACCCTCTGCCTTGCTCTCTGTCCTTGACCAGTATCTTTCCTTACAACTTTCTGATGAAGAAATCTGATTTTTTAAGCTATAGAATTGTCATTTTGATTTTTTTCATTTACTTTCTTCAATCCAAATCCTTCCTTAATTTTAGTGATTGAAAAAAAAAGCAGTTGAATTTTCCTCTTTTAAAAACCAAACATGTGGGGCTGGAGAGGTGGCTCAGGGGTTAAGCCTCTGCCTTGCAAGCAGAAGGTCCTGAGTTCGGATCCCAGATCCCACGTATAGACGCCAGGCAGAAGCGGGGGCGGCCTGCGTTTCTGGTCCTGGTAGGGCGGAGCCTGTGAATCCCCGGGCAGAGTAAACAAGGAGGAGGTGGAGGCGTCCATGGTGTTTCGCGAATTCGCTGGTGGTTCTACACACACACACACACACACACACACACACACACATATACAAACACACACTTGCACACACTGCACACGCCCACAATTGAATAAAAATAATTTTTAAAATTTTTTAAAAAAACAAACGTCTCTTTTCTAGAAGTCAGACTCTAAAATCTCACCACCTGTAAGAAGCACCTTGTGTTTGCCAGGCATTTGGAATCCATCTTCCAACTTAGTGTCAGTCTCATAATAATCCTGGAAGGAATGCAGGGTCATCCTCATTTGATACACATGAGAAACGTAGGAAACCTAAAGGATTTGCCCAGGAGAACACATGTGAAAGGACCTACTTGTTCAGCCCTTTCTAGTTCTACAGTAGGACCAGAAAAAACCAGCGTTAAACAGTCTCGGGGGCCCAGAGCTCTGAAGCAATAATTGTGGTCAGCTCTGTTTTTCTTTTGTGTCTTTCAATAATCTGTTCAGGGAGTCAGTAGTACATGCTGTGTGCCACTGACCGGTACAATCTGAGGAGCTGCAAAGAATGGGAAGTCCGTGCCTTCCCTTCTAAAGGATCCAGATGCCGATCAATCGGTGTACACAACAAAAAAAGTGTAGGGATGTTAAGACATCAAGAGACGAGCCTGTGCTGAGAAGCCCAAAGCGCTGCACCTGCATACACCCATACACCAAAACGTATGCAAATATGCAAAAACACATTCACATACACCCTTGCACAGGAAATTGGAAAATTTCCTTTAGGCTATATGTTTAAAGTAACTAAGAAACGTAATACTGCATTTAGATTTAAGTCCTATCCATAAAATACCTGATTATATATAAACACAAGCAAGATCTACAGTGGAGGTACCAGAGAGAAAGCAAGAGTGAAAGACTTCAAGGTAGAGGAGCAGAAGAATTGTGTTGCTCTGGTCCCTACTCCAGAGACCCAGAGAGCCTATTACAAGTCCTGTAAATGAACACTTAGTCTGAAGTCCAAATTTCCCTCCCAGATCTTTTCTGTCCACATCACCTCTCTGCCACGAAGAGCATGATCAGAGATTTTTCCAAAGAGCATGTTGACACTTTAGAAGAAAATAGATTCATGTTGGTCATTGATGTTCTGGAGACATCAACTCTAAAAGGATCAAAAACCTTTTGTCTCTATATCAAGCCATGAGTGGAAAATTCCACATCTGACTGCCTGTGATGAACTATAGTAAAAATGCAGGTGTGCTTTTAAAAATGATGTAAATTCTCCTTCAGGAAGCTGGGTTAATGTGGTTAAAGTGCTTGGGGATGATCAGGAAACTGGATTTCAGATTCTCAGATCCCATGTAAGATGCCAGTTTGGATATGCCAGTGTTGCAGTTATTTTTGTTTCTGTTGCTGTGAGATACTACTCATACACACCTTAAGGGAGAAAGGGAGACTTGTTTGGTTTATGGTTCCAGAAGAAAAATACAGCCCATTATGATGGAAAAGGCATGGTGGGCAACAGAAGGTAGAGATGGCTCAGAATGCTGCAGCCATCATTGGAGACAAGGGAAAAACCATAAACTTCAAGTAAGGTCAGACTGCCAGACTGCAAGGCCCATCCCCTGCTGTGACATGCCTTCCTCCAGCAAGCTCCACCTCCTAAACGTACCACAACCTTCCAGACAGAAGCATCAGGATGCAAACACATGAGCCTAAGAAGGCAACTCTCATTTGAACCATGACAGGCCACCTGCCTATAGTTCCAGTCTCAGAAGGTGGAGACTGAGAATCCAAGAGCAAGCTGGGTAGCTATTGGCAAGCTCTGGATTTGATTGCAGAGGCCCTGCCTCAAAAAGAATAAGGTGGAAGAGCAGTTGAAGATAATTCCTAACATCAGCCTGAGGTCCTCGCACACACGCGCATACACACACACACACACACACACACACACACACACACACACACACGGTATATAAGAAATATAATTTTGCATTTAGACTTAAGTATTATCCCTAAAATATTTGTTTATATATGCATGAAATACTCTCAAAGCCCAACATAACCCAGATCTACAATGTTTCTGGATATATATATATATATAAATGTTCACTGATAAAACAAAGTTAAATGCTTTCTTTACTGCAAGGCCTGTTAGTTGTTATTGCAGTTACATATTTATGTTCATAACAACCCTATGAGAAAGAAACTATGATAATCAGCAGTAAAATAACATGTTTGGCATCTCAGAAATGTTAGGGCCCATCAAGCCTTAAATACACCCAACTCTACAGTCTTTCTACATATAGTGGAAGCAAAGACGCAGCCCAATTTTCCAGGCTTTGTTTTTAAGTCGTCTGCAGGTACTACCAGAAGATATGCATCCAGGGAATCTCACGGTCGGAGTCAGGCCTTGACAGGCCCAAGGCCTTGTAGCTTAATTGCTTCCTACAGAAATTACATGGTCCACGGCTTAGTGGGAGGGTGAGCCGACGTAACGGTCTGTTTCCCGGTGCTAGCTGGATCTCATCTAAAAAGTCGGAGCAGCAAGCCCCCAGCCCAGGAACACCTTAGTCCTGACCCATGTGTTTTTTGCAGTCATGTTTCACCTCTATGATTCGGATGAGAATGGACTCCTGGACCAGGCGGTAAGATCTCGTTCTCAACGTCTCTCTGGGATCTGAGAAAGGGGGAGGGGGCAGGGGGCAGGTGAAAGAAGAACTCTAAAGTTGTCAGGTTCAGGTTTTTAGAAATTGCAGTGTCTGCATAAGGGATGCAGAAAGTCCCCGGCCTGCTGCTGCCAGAGAGGCAGATTGTGGAGCCAGAACTCTGATTTGCCTTTTCATCCCCAAACGTAACATCTCAAGAGCAGATATCTCATCACACTGAACTCCCCCACGCGTAGACTTCCCTTGAGATTCCTTCTAGAACCCAGAGGCTAAGAACAGGAGGTCAGGGAGCGAATGGGATCCGAAAGAGAAGACCAAGGAAGGAGGTTTCTGCTGGCAGCCTTCCTGTCTGCCCCAGCACATAGGCCTGGAGGGCCAGCGCCATCTGCTCTGAGCACAGCGCCTGGGCAAGCCTGAGCCGTCAGGAGGTGGAGGAGACAGATGAGGACCAGAAAATGAGAGGAAGAAATAGAAAAGTAAGAAGTCAGAGCGGAGGGCGGGGGGCTCTGAGCCCCAGGCCCACAGCCACAGCTGGTGTACTAGGACAGGAAGGCCCTAGTTGAAGCACACAGGGCTGACTGACATCAGAGGAAGGGAGGGAGGGAGGGAGGGAGGGAGGGAGGGAGGAAGAGGATGACAGCCCTCAAGGGGGCTTTCCATGTCCCCGTACCTAACACATGCTCTGTATGTCTTGTGGGCTGGTGTGTCCACTGGCCTCAAGGCATGAACGAGCTCCTATGCTTCCGCCAACTGCCAGTGGGTGGCACCAGCCCACCTGCTTTGAGTTTTGCTCTTGATAATGCATCTTTGGTTTTCTGCCTTTGATATTTTCTCTCCTGACATTTCCTAGGAGATGAATCGGATTGTGAATCAGATACTGCATGTTGCCCAGTACCTGGAGTGGGATCCCACGGAACTCAGTCCTGTGAGTTACTGTAAACAGGGGTGAACCTCAGCACAAGCCTCCAAGGGGTTCCAGCACATTGGGGCACACTTGGGATGCAGGTGCAAAAGTCGAGCATGGCCCGCTGAGGGTATAAGTGCAAATGCTCCCAGACCCATCTCACTGGCAGCTTCTTTGGAGTCCTGCATCTTGACCGCCATTTCTCTGACAGGAAAAAAGTAGAAAGCAGCAGGGATGGAAACACTTGCATTGGGGATGGTGTGTGTCGGGTTTTATATTGGACATGCTGCACGTTCTCTCCAGACCTTACACAGGAATGCAAATATAGCATCACTTCCATGTCAGCATGAGCGAACCCAGGCCGGGGAGATGACCTACCTCATGAGTAATAGGAGTTGAGTTTGGAACCCCAGAGCCCATGAAAAAAAAAAAAAAAAAAAAACTGCTAGCAGATATGGCAGCAGCCTGTAATTCTGACCCTGGAAGACAAAGCTTGGGAAACCTCAGGGCAAAGCAATAAGGCGGTGGAGGAATCCAGGATGAATCCTTACGTCACCATTGCGCCTCCACAGCCACACACATGAGTACATACTCAAGCACACATAGAGAGAAAGAGAAAGAGAGAGGTTAGCAAAGCTGATCAGAGTGCTAGGGACATACCTGAGGCCACATGGCCAGGTCGGGACAGAGCTGGAACCTTACTGCTCTGCTCATTCTGGATAAGAGAAGCATAACGCAGAAGCAAAGAGAAAGCAGGACAGAGGGCGTCCCGAGATTCAGGGATGAAACCCCCTCCGTTCTTGGGATCCCACAGATACTGCAGGAGATGTTGCAAGGCTTGGTCTGCGACCACAACGGCTTCGTGTCGCTCCAGGAATGGGTCCACGGAGGCATGGCCACCATCCCGCTGCTGGTCCTCCTGGGAATGGACGACTCCGTAAGTCACTAGGCTGGGCTTCAAAGATGCCCTGCCATTCAGGAGCACTGGGTCCATATTAATGTGAAGATGTGTGCCCCAGAATCCCCAGTGGGCAAGTCATGCCTACCAGGCTGGGTCGAAGGTGTATTCTTTTTCCTGGTCATACCCAAAATATATTTGCCTGCAAGAGCCATGTTCAACCAGGCGAAGAGCTGAAATAACTTTAGAAGGATCCCTCCTTTCAACAAATCATTTCTCAAAATGCTAAGAGAATGACTAGAAGGAAAGAGAACAGGAGAGAGGAAGAGGAGGGAGAAAGAAGGAGAGGAGGTGAAAGGAAGGGAAGAGAGAAAAAGGAATGGGGGGAGGGAGGAAGGGAAAGGGGAGGGAGGGAGGGAGGGAAGGGGAGAGGGAGGGAGGGAGAAGAGGGAGGGGGAGGGAGGAAAGAGGGAGGGAGAGAGAGAGGAGGGAGGGGGAGGGAGGGAAAGAGGGAGGGAGGGAGGGAGGGAGGGAAGGAGAGAAAGAGGGAGGGAGGGAGGAAGGGAGGGAGGGAGAGAATGAGATACTGATCTGCTGGGGTGCTTTCATGAACAGCCTTTTGTTTAATGATCTAAATGGAGAGATATTTTTATTCCAACTTAAAAAGATGGAAAACTAAGGTTCTGGGCCTAAGGAGAAAAGAACCAGAGTATAGACCTACCTTCAAACTTCCCTGTTTCCCAACATCCTGTTCATGTTAGTAAAATCAGAGAAAAAGATCCTTGGAGGGTGCTTGACCTATCTCTGAAGAATGCACAAAATTTTGATTTTCCATTTGTGTGTGTGTGTGTCTGTCTGTCTGTCTGTCTGTCTGTGTTGAACTAAGAACCTCATATATGGCTCTATCACTAAACTATAGTCCTATCTCTCTTTTTTCCTTTTTTTTTTTTTTTTTTTTTTTTTTTGAGATAGGGCCTCACTAAGTAGCTGAGTTTACAGGTTCTCCCACTAGGCCCAGCTAGATATCCCATTCAGCCTTTCAAGGTTGCATAAGATTCAGTTGGTAAAAGATGGCAGAAGTCATAGCTTATAGCAAGAAGATCAACTTCATCAAAGATCCAAATGATAGAAAATCCTGGGAAAATATCCCAGTGGGACTGGCATGAGAGTGCATGCAAAGTCTCCATGTGAAGTTGGTCAGACCAGCTCTTGTCTAACCCAGCACTGACCGTTGTGCAGAATAGGCTGACTTCCATCCTTGAGTTCGGAAGATTGGCACTCAGAGAAGTGTGAATGAATGGTGTGGAAAGTAACTGTGGCAGTTCACCTGCATGTTGCTGATAATTAACAATCAAACAACTTAAGGAGGAGCAAGGGGTTTTTTTGGATTTTGGTTTTTGTTTGTTTGTTTGTTTTTCTTTCTTGCTTATGACTGTTCAGCTACATCTCTAAATCCAGCTTGGCAGGAGAGCTCACACCAACACCAGGAGCCAAGCCACCTACCATATACATCACTAAGAGAGGGACAATCCTTAGTTGCCAGGCCAACATGTCTAAGTATACAGAAGAATGCCAACCACTTTAACAAGCTCTCTCCATTTTATTCATCCCTCAGGGACTAGTCGTAGCCACCATGGGCTAGAGTATTATTCAATCTCCTGCCGGCTTGCTCCTGCTTAGCTCAACTACTAATTTTTCATGACTGTGCTCAGAGCGCATGTCTTCAACTGTCAAGTTGACACCTGCATCTGACTATGACCGTACCTCTCTGGAGTTTCTGAAATGTCAAGAAGGCAAGGCTAGGAAGCAAAGTTGGGTTAGCCTCTTTCTGACTGCCTTGGCCAAATCTCCACGTAACAGTTGTATGACTCCAAGCAAAGCCGACCTTTATCTCCAGACTCAGAAGTTGACAATCCTATTTCCTCTGACACGATGCCTGCTCCTTCCCACTGTTCCTTCCCAAGTATTGGGTAAAAATCAAGGAGGCAGATCTACATGGCTCCTGTCTGTCCTTTAGATTCCTACAATATCAGAACCAGAAGGGGATTCATTCTACAAACTGAGACCCAGGGAAGGTAAAGGACCTACCCAGGGGCACACCCATCTGGGTGCCAGAGGCCAGTCTACTGTGCCACAGTCAGTAACATCAGGATGTGTGTTCAGTGATCACTTGTTACAGCTAGCTTGCATGGTTGCCAATAAATTTATGACCACATGGCTTTTGGGGACAAGGAGGTTTATTTTGACTTACGATTGTCTGGTTACAGTTCTTAATATAGCTTGGCATCAGAGTCCATGCCAACACCAGGGGCAAAGGGAACTGACCATGACATATACACAGGGCTGTGAAGAGAGGGGTGGACTTCGCTTGCAGACAGCATGCCTGTCCAAGTGTGCCGAAGAATGCCAATCTCCTTAACTACGTCCCTCCGTTTTACCCATCCATCATCTACCTCATCAACTAGACAATTTCCTGCAGACTTACTTAGGGATTAACTATTAATTATTTGCAAATGTGCCCAGAACCGAAGCCTTCAGTTGCCAAGGATACCACACTTGCCAAGAGGCTGCACAGATAAGAACCGACCTGAGCTCGGCTCAGCCAGGTAGACTCCATGCTGGATCAAAATGGAAGATCGAGATGGAGGCTGCGCTTGATTGCTGCGCTGATGTACTATTGTGATTAATATGTCCTTTTCCCTCTCATTTTGGGAAACAGATATGGGGCATTTTGAATACAAGAACCAATTTCTGTTTGCTTCTCTATTTTGAACTCAGTAAGTTTCAAAGTTCCATCAACTGTTTTCACAGCTGGAAGAGTCTATGTCTTCAGAGTTCTTCCCAGAATCTCCCTCAAATGGCAAGTCAGCCTTGTTTAAAACTATATTCATGGGCTGAAGAGGTGGCTCAGGGATTAAGCCTCTGCCTTGTGGGCAGAAGGTCCTGAGCTCAGATCCTAAACCCCATATATAGACGCCGGGTGGAAGAGGGGGCGGTCTGCGTTTCTGGCCCTGGTAGGGCGGAACCTGTGAATCCCGGGCAGAGTAAACAAGGAGAAGGTGGAGGCAGTCCATGGTGGTTCACGAATTCACCCATGGTTCTACACACACACACACATATATATACACACGCGCACACGCGCACGCGCACACACACACAATGAATAAATTTTTAAAAACTATATTCATATCAAAAAAGTGGAAAGCAAGAAAATGTCAATTTAGTTACCATTAATAAATATCTGTGCATGTTATAAATAAGCAATAAATAAGCTCTGGAGAAAACACCCATCAGTATGTTGACTGTCCATTGTGTGTGTGTGTGTGTGTGTGTGTGTGTGTGTGTGTGTGTGTGTGTTTGCATGTAGGTGGGTATACATGTGTATGGACATGTGTGCAAAAGAACATTTAAGTGTGTGTGCCTGTGGAGGCCCAAGATTGATATTGGTAATCATCTTGGATTGCTCTACTTCCTTATTGCTTTGCCCTGAGGTTTCCCAAACTCTGCCTTCCAGGTCTGTTGCCATATCTGCCCAACATTTTTTTACATGTGATCTGGGAATCCAAATTCAGGTACTTTCTCCTGTGAGTCATATTCCCAGTTCCTGATTCGGAATTTTTTTAAACATACATATGACCACTGAGAAGTCTGCCGCATTCTGAATAAGACACATGTGAAACAGCCTGTCTCCTGCTGAAACTGTAGCATTAACGCCAGTCTGCGTGAGGAAAGTCGCGCCTGCACTGTGTAAAGAAATGAACAAGCCACACGATGGTGCTATAACCTAAACCAAAACGTTTCTTTATGCATTTGTCCATTTGCTTTTTGCATCTACAGAAATAGAAACTGAGAAAGAGGAGGGGACTAACCCACCTAGCTAACAGCAGTGTTTTCAGATGAAACAAGAGGCTGATGAAGAAGCGGGTCTGCTGAGGAAGGCTGGTTTCCCTTCTGTCCTTCCTGGCTTGGGGGTGGGAGGGTGGGAAGCATGGAAAGAACACTGGCTCTGAGGCCACTAAGAGCTCCCAACTGACGACTGGCTCTGTCACTCGCTGTCCTTGCAGTGTCGGGCTAGCTGTGCCATCTCTCTGAGTCTCATCAGGATACTTGCAATAAACCTGCCTTTCTTCCATTCTTTTTGTTCCACCAGTATCAGTACAGACTAGGAATGCCAATTTGCCTAGCAGAGTTAGGAGCTTCATTTAATGTGTATGTGTGTGTGTGTGTGTGTGTGTGTGTGTGTGTGTGTGTGTGTGTGTGTGTACAAGGCACTTGAATGTGTACGCCTGTGAAGGCTCAAGGGTGACATCAAGAATCATCCTGGACTGCTCTGCCGCCTTATTGCTGTGCTCTGGGGTTTCCCAGTCTCTGCTTACCAGGGCTAGAATTACAAATCATTGCCATATCCCTCCATCATTTTTCCTTGGGATCTGGGGATCCAAACTCAGGTCCTTTTGCTTGTGATTTAATTCCTGAACCATCTCTCTGGCCCATTTAATTCTTATAATAAATTTTTGAGGCAGTTGTCTGTCAAAAGATTGTCAGCCATTGTGAATCTGTCTACTGCCCTGGAGACCCTTAGATGAAAGGGCTTTCATCTGGTATAAGTCAGGCCTTGGAATAGGTTAGAAGGGGTAAAGACAAAGCTCTGTTTGACCTGGATGTGACAACTATTCAACCGAGGATATGGTAGCCAGTTCAGCCACCAGCACCGTTCACAGTGTCCAGTACAGAGGTTTGAGCGTCCAGATATAAGGACCAGACTTGAGTCCATCATACTGGACTTTGTGGCCCTGAAGGCTGATCCATGATCATGTACCGCCACAGTTTTGCCTGCCCTTTAAAGCAGCCCCCGTGCTACTCATGGCGGGGCCTGTGAGACGGTCCAAGGTAGCACTCAGCAGAAGAATGTCGCAATCGGGCTAGGTACCCATGCCTGAAACATGGGAGACTTGGCATGCTGGGAAGGTGTGATTGTGTGAGGTCTGGCTTATGTGGTAGCTGACAATGATTTCTGAGCTATTCAGGGGGAAACAATTTCGCTCCTTTTCCGTCTCTCACTCTAGCATCTCATCCGTGTGTACAAAGTTAGCACAGGAGTCTATTATTGTTGCTAAGCCCTTTTTTCCTGATGTGTGCTGGTATGTGCTCACCAGAGAAAGGTCAGGAACCATAAAAGAAAGCAGAAATTAGAGAACAGAATAAACGCATGACGCCGCCCACTATAGCTGGCACTGGTTAGCAGGTTCATGAAATGTCTTCCCATTTTAGATCTCATTTTCTAGAACTGAGGTCATCATACGCCATCAGAATCAAATTCTGATTTCTTCAGGTAGCATACACCATGAGCACACTCTGTGTCATTAGATAATGTAACAATACCTCTTGACTGACATTTAGCAATGTCATATAGATGCACTGTAGCTTTAGGAACTTGGGGACTTCCGGGATATTTCTAATTTTCAATTATCTTAAATATCAGTAGGATAAATTCTGAATGCTAATCTTTTTGAGTTATTTCTCAGGCTGGGGAGATGGTTCAATGGGTAGGAGCACTTGTTGTGAAAGCAAGAGGACCTGAGTTCAGATTTCCAGACCCACATAAAGGCTGGGCTGGGATGTATATTCAAGAGGCACTGGGATTGGAGATGAATGCATAGCTGGAGCTCACCAGAGAGCTCCAAGGTCAGGAAGAAACCCTGTCTCAAGGGAGACTGATAGAGCAGAACACTGACCGCCCTTTCTGGCTCCCACGCATGTGTACATGGGCAAACACATCTGAACACACATGTACACACATACCTCTTATTTCTTTAGGAGAGAGTCCAAAAGGGGATATCTACAAGACAAAGATTGTAAACATTTAAAGAATCTTTAGATAGACAGGTGAGATGATGATGATGATAAAGATAGATAAATAGATAGATAGATAGATAGATAGATAGATAGATAGATAGACAGACAGACATAGTTAATAAAAGGGCAATCGATAATAGAAAGTATTGATCAACCGATGACAGATAAATGATTGATGATAGAGATGACAGATAATAGTTGACATACCAATGGATGATAAAAATATAGATAGTAGACAGATATAAACAAAAGAAAGAAAGCAAAGAAAGAAAGCAAAGAAAGAAAGGAAAGAAAGAAAGAAAGAAACAAACAAACAAACAAACAAACAAACAAAGAAACAAAGAAAGAAAAAGAAAGAAAGAAAAAAAGAAAAAATTATCATTACAGTTCATACTTCTGCTAGCCAGGTGTGAAAGGGCTTATTTTATCTCACCTTATCCCCCATTCCCATTCAAATATTTGTTATTTTTATTTGCTGATTTTGGAAAACACATGTAAAGATTTTTGCAAACAGATGTAACTTACCTTCCAAGTATGGAAAGAGAGCTTATTTAGGGAAGAAGAATGCATATGAAGCAGCCTCCGGCTTCCTCAAGGGAGGCACTGGCATCACATCTCTCCTACTGCCCCTGCAGAGCTCCAAGGGCGAAGGGAGCCACGCCTGGACCCTGAAGCACTTCAAGAAGCCCACTTACTGCAACTTCTGCCACATCATGCTGATGGGTGTTCGAAAGCAAGGGCTGAGTTGCGCCTGTAAGTAGACCTCCTTCCAACCCTTCCAGGGCTTTTGCTTGCTCTGTGTATACCTAGGTGGTCTGTACCAGTGAATGTCTGGGTATTTTTGCTTTTTGGCTGGAGGGTTCACCCCTAGACTTCCAACAGCAGGGCATCCAGCCAAGCCTCCTCCGCGCTCACCCACCTGAAAAGCATCTCATAAAATCACTGTTGCTGAGATTTCTAGTCCATGTTTGGTTTCTGAAATGTCCTTCTATTGAAGATTTTGTTACCTACATTTCAGAAAAATTTTCTTGACTAGTTGAGGAACCGTTTCTATATTTTGTGAGTATGATGAGAATTGCAAGTATATACTGGCTTCATTTTATAATCTGTTAAAACTGGAGGGGAAGGCAGAATTGAATCACAGGTGAGAGACATGAGAGAGACTGGATAGGTAAACATGAGCAAGAACTGGGAGGATGGAGAGAAGAAGGTAATTTTAGAAAGAAGGGGGAAGAGGAAGCAGAGGAGAGTGGATAAAACCAGAGCCTTCGCAGGGACCAAAGAATGTGGGTGTACCAAGTTCTGCCAATCACCTCCTGACTGGAAGCCACGGAGTGGGCAGCTTGAAGAATAGGTCCGCTGGTCTTTCCAGACCCACTTTAGCAAGAACATGCTCTCAGTCCTAAGCTCAAGGCCTGCGGTCCTAGGCAGTTTGCATAAACAGTGGCAATAACAACGCTGAGTTTGTAGAACAGCCACCCTGACCCAGCATGTGGTGTTGCACACGGATATCTCAGTAACGCTGCAAAACCTTCACAGGTGTTATGTGCACAATAGGCACCAAGTCCTGGGCTTTGGAAAGATAAGCAACTTACCCAAGACGATGAGGATGGCTGCAATAGAGTACCTCATCCAGTGACCACAGCCCTTCTGGTCTCTCTATAGCAGACTGGCACGCAAGGCTGAGCCATTGGTGTAGCCAGCCTAATATGGCACTCAACTTCCTCTCCTGGACTAGTTTTCCTGTTGCATTCTCTGCCTCAAAGAAAGACACTGTGAGGAGGTGGGGATATGGAAGTACTACTGGGACATACTTGGGGACTCTGCCCAGAAACCATGAAACAATGTGAAGTTTCCACAATGCCAGGCCAGCTCCATCTCCACTTTGATCACATGCCACCCAGAAGGAGAGAAAAGCCTTGGCTGAGGTAGGAATGGCTGGAGCGAACCTCCTTGCAGGCCACGCTTTGCCCTTATTGTTTCATTTTCCTTTCAGACTGTAAATACACTGTCCACGAACGCTGTGTATCCAAAAACATTCCTGCATGTGTCAAGACATACTCGAAAGCCAAAAGGAGTGGCGAGGTTGGTGGCACCTATTCCTTCATCTACTGCATGCCACCTCAGGGATATCATGTCCATCACATGGCCTCCTGGGTAGGAGGAGGGCTTCAGAAGCTTTCTCCAGCCCCTTCTCTGCCTCCAGGACCACCCTTAACCCATCCCACTCATCCATCAACCGTTCAGCATCCCCCTGTGCCAACGTGTAACAAGGTATCCGCGTGTGTGTGCACCGGCACTCAACCTGCTCAGGTTACAGGGAGAAGCAGAGGGTCTGCCGCGAGCAAAGTAGTAAGGTGTGTGCTATGCGTGTAATAGGGACACATGGAAAGTACAGATGAGGCCTGTCAAAAGGAGCTTCCCAAAGCCATTGGCATTTGATTTGTACCCTGAACCTTATCAGGACTTTGTAAGGCATAGAAGAGATCAGAGCACCTTGGGCAGAGACAGCCTCTTGCACACAGATTAGGCTTATTCTAGGCACCAGATTTGGTTTACAGTGGTTTGAACAGGAACAGTATAGGGAAAGAAGCAGGAGTCGTGCCAGTAGATAGTGAGATAGCACCGGGAGAAGGGCTTAGGAGACCAGCTCAAGAATCACAAAGGAGTTTCTGACAAAGCTGAGGGTCGGCCAAGAACTTTTAAACATGAGGACACCATTGAGCGGGTGGATTCTGAAATTGAAAATCAGAGAAAGTAAAATCCTTCCAACAATCAGAAGTCACGCTTCTCAGACCAGAGTGGAGTTGCTCTGCCTTCACTCGCCTTTGTGGGATTGTGTGTGTGTGTCCTGTGAAGCCATGCATCACTGAACGTTTTGGCTTGCCCCACTGACAAAAACAGATTTTTTTTTTTATTTATTCAATTGTGTGTGTGTGCCTCTGTGTGTGTGTGTGTGTGTGTGTGTGTGTGTATGTGTGTAGTGTGTGTGTGTGTGTGTGTGTAGAACCACAGGCGAATTCAGGAACCACCATGGACGCCTCCACCTCCTCCTTGTTTACTCTGCCCTGAGAGTCACAAGCTCCGCCCTACCAGTGCCGCCCCCGCTTCCGCCCAGCGTCTATATGTGGGGTCTAGGATCTGAACTCAGGACCTTCCGCCTGCAAGGCAGAGGCTTAACCCCTGAGCCACTTCTCCAGCCCCAAGAGTAGATTTTGAAAGCAGTTGGAAGACCCAAGCTTCATGACTTGGACATGAAGATGCAGGAAAAAAAAAATATGAGGGCAAGAAATAGAGAACAGCTCCCAGGGTTCTTTCTCCCAGATGGAAGATGCCAATGGAAGGTTCTGGAAGTAGATTGCCTTACAATATGGGAGGGACACTGTATCGCTGCAGAGGGAAGATTCAGTGGAGGAATGCGAGTCAGGAGATGTGTCAAGGATGGGAGTGGTATTCAGCCCTCCCACAGAGGCCTCCCTAGAAAGAAGGGTGCCTCGGAGGACCCCCCCTCATCTGTATGCATGCCCCATAGCACTGCATGGCCTCCTGTCTCCTCTTTCAACATCACCCCCGTACACACCTCTCCATGCCCATGCCTGCATTCCACCAGCACACACAGCAGGTCTCCGATGCTAAGGTCATTGCCTATACAGAGAACATAGTGACTCTGGTGAGGGGCCCGCAAGGCAAATCCACAACCTCCTGGGCCTGCAGGGACATATAAGCCTCTTACCAACTCTTCAGACCCCAGAGAGACTGAAAAGTCAAAAGCCAAAGGACGCTGGAGTCCCTGTGGGGGCTCTCAGTGTTAGAACCTGAGGCCATCCACTCACCTAAAGCCTCAGTCTTTTCTCCCATCCTGGTTTGACCCTACGGAGGACACACTGACAGAGTGACTTCTTTGTGTCCCCCCAGAAGTGCGAAGGTGAGCAGCTGCAGACCAGCACAAGGCATCTTTTGGAGCAATTGTTTCTGTTGTTTTGTTTCTTAGCAAAAACATTCTAGGACAAGAGGTGCTACCCAGCTCCTCAACTCCGCAGCTTTAACTAAGAAATCGCTAAGTCCAAATGTTTTCTTTGTTAATGCAAACAAAGATATTGCCTTGCAAACATTTCATAGGCTTTTAGTATAGTGTTTGAATTTGGGCACTTGAGATGCTGACCGTCTCCTCCTCAAGAGACCATGTCTACTTCCTTGTGCAGCTCAGGGTTTCTGGAGGACTGTCTGAGGAATTCTGTGAATCCAGAGGCAGGATGAGCTGAGAGCACACGTCCCAGGCAGCTGAGTCAGTTGCCATTTCTGCAAGGTGCACCCACCACCTGCCATCCCGGCCAGTGCCACCTGCTGGCCAAGCTCCTGGTCTGTCCTGGAGGCATTTTCTGGCCAGGGAGCAGATACATGTAGATTCCCAGGAAACAAGCATGAAAGGCACCCACAACCTTGACTATCACTCTTTATAATCTAAGTTCTCCTCAATTGCTCCGCAGCTTTAACGTATTATCACTTAGCATTATTGCTACTCAGGGCGCTTTACATCATATGAAGTTAAACCACACAAGAAGATTTAAATCCAGGAACTGGTCAAAAGTCACCTTACTGTGAAAGGAAAGATCAGTGACTCTAGACAGTTTTATCTGAGGCTTGGCCACCCCAGGTTCTCCCACACCATACTGCTTCCCAGAACAGGGCCCCCGTGGACCAGCAAGACGACTCCACTCAGAGGAACATGAATTGGATCCCTATAATTCCCATGGTTGAAGGAAAAACTTCCACATGCATGCCACGGCATATGCATGCACATACATGTACACACAAACACACACACACACACACACACACACACACACACACATTATAATAAATAAATGCAATTTAAAAAAATCCACCAAGAGCATATTCCTCTGCAAGGAGTTCTACAAAGCAGATGGATGATGAGCTGAAGTGCTCAGAATCTTGTCCACCAGGGTGAAAGAGCAATTCAGGCAAGTTCAGGTGTGTTTTCATGACCTTAGTTAGTACTATGGTTGTTAGGCAGTAAGACAACCCACACCCAGCAAGTTCCCACTCCGTATGAAACAAGCCCCTCTGACCTTCTCACTGCCCCTCCCAGACTTTAGTGCAGCCCTGTGCCCAGGGGCATGGTTCCACCGCCTTCCCTGGTATCCTTCCCTTCCCTCCCGCAGGTGATGCAGCACGCGTGGGTGGAAGGGAACTCCTCCGTCAAGTGTGACCGGTGCCACAAAAGTATCAAGTGCTACCAGAGTGTCACCGCGCGGCACTGCGTGTGGTGCCGGATGACGGTGGGTTGGTGCCCAGGGCGGCCCTGCTTCTTCTCAGTGTGGGTTTGGCTGGAATTCTAGCCTGGGAGCAGTGAACATCCTGTGAGAGGGCCAGTGCAGAGGCAGGGGCATGAAGTTAGGAGGACCCCAGAGCCCCCGGGCTGACAGTACTCCCGTGAGTCACCAAGCCGTCCAGAGGGAGGGCTGCTTTAAAAGGAGCTGGCCACCCTACTGTCCGCCAGGCCAGGCAGTTGGTCAGCAGACTAGACTAAGAACTTCCTCTTCTCGGGGCTCACCTGGGGCTGGGGTACTGACAAAGCAAGAGAGGAATTCGATCTTGGAATGCCTAGTCCTTCACACCCAAGCACACACTCCTTACAGCAGTACCCTGCTGCTTAGAAACCTGCACCTGCTGCCTCCAACTACAGCTCGCAAACAACTCCACAGCCCATTTGGATGCTCAGGATACATCAGGTCTGCCCAGCATGCCTACCAGGACTAACCTGGGGCTATCTTGCCCCACCTCCCAACCGAGACTATTAAACTCCAAATCAGAGTGAAGGACTCTCAAAGCGCAGGGTTCAATGACGGTCTCATTCCAGCCCCTTGTGAATTTGTTCGGTGAGATTTTAGACCAGAGGGGCAGAAATCCACATGGAGAAGCTATAGAAACCACACACAGAGAGTCGCACTGCAAAACTCTAGGCCTGCTCCTGACCAGCTTGTTCCTGTACCGTGGGCAGCTCTTGGTGTCCTTTCCCTGCCCTGGCAGGCATGGCAGGTGACACACACACTCTATCATTCTGCCAAAAAGCACACCAGAGACTAGGGGCGCTAGGCAGCTGCTTCTTCACACGCCTGCCTCCTGTTTCCTAGGTCACCTCTGCTCATTCTTTTCTCTGCTTTTATTTTTCCTCCAGTTTCACCGCAAATGTGAATTATCAACCCAGTGTGACGGTGGGGAACTCAGAGACCATATTTTGCTGCCCACTTCTATATGCCCCATCACCCGAGTAAGTGGTTCTGCTTCTCCGTGTTCGTGGGTCAGATGGACCGTCTTCTTCAGACCGTCACATCCCTCAGAGGGCTTCCCTAACAGCCCTCGGGTTTGTGTTTCAATGAAATCAGCACCTCTGATCCAACATCCGCTGGTTCCCAATGATGCCCCAAGGATCCACATCCATTCCATACACCGTGCAGGCAGAGCTCAACTCAAAGGACCTCTTGCCTGTGGAGAGGCCTCCTAATTTCCTTTATCCCTGCCATCCTTTCTCCTGGGTTCAAACATGGATCCCTTGACCACATACTTTTTTTTTTCTCATTGAAAATCTTTTAAGGGACTGAAGAAATGTCTCAAGGGTTAATGTACTCATCATGCAAGCAAGAAAACTGGAGTTCAGATCTCCAGGTCCCACGAAAACATGCTGGGTGGGTATGAAAGCCCACCAGTAAATTACAGCTCTGGAGGGTAGAGAGTAGGAATCCCGAAGACAAGTTGGCTAGCCAGGCTTTGTCAGTAAAAATCTGAGTTTGAATAGAGACCCTGCCTTAAAAACAGTAGGGTGGTTTCCTTTGGCTCCCTACCCTCTGCTAACACCTTGTGTGGGAGTTCCTTTCTGTTTTTTTCCCTTAAAAATCTTGGCTTAATCTCAAAAAAAAAAAAAAAAAAGGTAAAGAGCAATCAAGGATGTTCCCCATAAAATAAAAAACTTGGGCTTACACACACACACACACACACACACACACACACACACACACACACACACACTATAGAAAACCATTTGTCGGTTCCCAGAGTTAGCGATACAAACTGTATTCAGCCATCTCCCTCTTGTGGATCAACTCCAAGATGCCAGCATTTACTCCATCAAAAGCCTTATACAAGAGTATTCATCACAGTGTTATCGGTAACAGTCAGAAGCTAGGTGAGCATGGGGTGGAGCATGGAGAGAGGACTGCAGACAAATGCAAGTGTGTCTCTGTAACGGCATGCTATGCTGCCCTGCAGTGGGAAAGACACGCTGCTCTTAGATGCAAATAGAGTGGCTCGAAGATACAACGCAAAACAAAAACATCAGCAGAAAGTTAGACTTCCCCCAAAAAAGACCTCCCCCATTTTTATCAATTTCAAAACCTAGGTAAAACCCATGCGATTTGAAGAGGCAGTGGTTGCACATGCATGTACATAAGCAAAAGATTATAGAACTTTTACTACGTGCTAGATGGAGCTCAAGAAAATAAATAAACGTTGAAACAACAAAGCTGACCTGAGAGTGATGATAATGTGTCCTTAAGTTACGCTGAGCAGAAAGCTGAGTGTGAGGTTTTCCTTCTCACTGGCTGAGGTTTTTCAGTCAACTAAGTAGATTTCTGTCAGTTTTAGTGCCCACCTTTCTGCAGTCCAGCCATGTCCCCGACCTGTGTTTCAAGTGACAACAGAAGTCTGGAGATTTCTAAAGAAACTCATGGAGTCTGTTCCTTTAATTTTAGATCCAAAGCCCCACTTTGTAAGTCTCCCCCACAGTTTGCTTACTTTTGAAGATCTTTGTTGACATTAGCTGTTTATTTTCATCAGATATTATCCCCCTTATATAAGGCTTTGTTTTTCCTCCTTTTAAAAGACATTTGCTTTTCTCTTCTCACAGGACAGACAAGGTGGGAAGTCCGATGGCAGCGTCGCAGCCAAGGGTGAACCTGTAATGCAGGTACCTTGAGAACATGTGGTCCAACCACTCATTCTAAGTGGGTGCAAGACAGGGGACAGGGGAGCATGAGGTTTGGGTTCCACAGAATTGTATCTCAACATCTGCTCTCTCATCTGATCAATTCTGTCACATAGGAGGACACTTTATTCCTGGCCTCTGGAGTTACCATTGACAGCCACACTGTAGGCAAGCGGTGAGAAGGGAGATTGGCTAATCCCATTGCTGCTCTAATTGGCTTTATCACCTCTTCAAGAGCAAATTACATAGACCTTCAATATTCAGCCCTCCTAAACAGTAACAAGAGTGTGGCGTAAAACTAGGCAATACGTTTTCCAAGATTGACAAGTTGTCTCCAGAACAAATCTGCCAAAATGTAGCTAACCAGATCTAAAAGACACAAATCCCTAAGTGTATATTTCAGACCTCATTTCTTACTAGGGCTTGCCTAGTATTGTGTCCTTGAAATCTTAAGGAATATGGAGAAGGATGCCTGATGAGGTACAAAGAGAATTAGAACAGAAAATGGAACCCTTAACTCCCATGGTGCTGGAAGACTGACAGCATGTAGATTATGTGTTTTGAAACTGAGACTCGAGATGTAATGATGGAGGATGTCAAGAGTTGAGAAGGCTCTAGACACCTGAAAGGGAAGGCTCTAGGTGCCAAGAAGAGAACATAAAAGGCAGATTCTAGACCTCAGAAGAGGGCTCTAGACATCTTAGAGAGAGATGTTATAGATATCTGAAAGAGAAGTCTCTAGACACCTAAAAGGGAAGACTTTGAGGAGAAGGCTCTAGATAACTGGAAGAGAAGGTTCTAGATAACTAGAGGAGAAAGTTTTGAATGCCTTGACAACAAGGCTGATAACCTACAGTAGAAGGTTCTAGATACCTAAGGAAGGTTTTAGACATCCAGAAGAGAAGGCTGTAGACACCTAGAAAAGCATAAGATGGGACTTCTCCCCCCCCAACACACGCCTGTGCGCGCACGCGCGCGCGCGCGCACACACGCACACACACACACACACACAGAGGCTGTCAGGAATCTGCATGGGTCTGAGGAGACAGGACCCATACTGTCCAGACTGTTGTCACCCACAGAGTTAAGACTTACTTCATTCGCTCTAAGATGCTTCTGAGTATCACAGACAGTCACCCTAGGTTAAGGAAAGAATTCTTAAAACCCAGCAGCACTACTACATGCTATAAACACGCTGTGCTGTGTTAGTTGGATTTGTAGTCTGAGACCTGAACATGCAGGCAGTAAATACTGAATATGGAGCGGGACTGTATCTCAGTGTGAGAACGTCATTTGGCAGGAGCCAAAAAAAAAAATCTGCAAGTGCCCACTCCAGAGTCTGGCATCATTGACCTTTGGAAAGAGGGTTATTCACACAGCTCTACTCTGCTCGTGACGCATTTGAAATCCACAGGATGCCTTGACACTTTCACCTAAGGAAATAAAAGACAAAATAAACGCAGAGAGGTGCTATCTGCAAACTCCAGATTTTAATAGTGTTCGTTGTAGTGATCAAGAGAAGCTTCGTGCAGGAGAACTGGGCCCCGAGCTGTTTTGGCTTTCTCTAGGAGGCAACAAAGAAGAAAATGAGCATTTCAGGCCAAGAAATAGGAGCAGAAACCTGTGTGAGCAGCTTCGTGGAGAGTATCCAGGAGGAACACGGGCTGGAGGCCCTAACGGTGGAGATTGTGGGCTGTAGCTGAGGACTAAAAGCCATGAGGCAATAGCAGAAGAGCGAGGGCTGAGGAGGACCTGCTGCCAGGCTCAGAGATTTGGATCTGATCCTGGGAACAGAGAGGTGTTGTGGCAGGTATCTGAACAAAAGCAGTTTGCCTGACATGGTGTCCCAGGAAGGAACTGGGAACGGAGGGAGGGTAGATGGTGGGGACCGAGACAAGTAGCATTCAGGACCCCTCCTGGGGAGGGGGGATGGCTCCCATAGCACAGAGACCATGATGGCTGAGGAAACGAAGGGACATTCCAGAGAAAGATTTGAAGGACAGAATCTCCCCCCTGAAGACCCAGGTGAATATTGGTTTTATAAGCAAGGAGCAATCAGCGTGGAGGAAGTCAATGTGGTATCAGTGGGAAGGCATGGAGTCAAAGCTCCCACTAGACAGTGGAAAGTGTGAGCTGAGGAAAAATGGGTCTAGAATCATGGAAGTGCCGGAGAAACCAATTGCTCTGTGAGCATTATTTTATGGATATATAATGTAAGATCCAACTATACCTTCTAGGATTATATTTAGCTGTGTCCCTCACAAAATTTAATCTTGTGCCATGGGCACAAAGCCACACCGTTGTTGAAAAATATGAAACTCCAATGCTTTTGCCCCATTTCTGATCACAACCCCAAACCCACATCACCATTAACACGACTGAAAGGCCTCTCTGGAAGCACTTGGCTGCTTTCCCCACCCCAGAAAACTCAGTGAGCAGATGACAGCCTCCCCTGACCCCTGCTTCCCATCCACTCTCATTGTGCTCCTATCCACTAAAGCAGAGCTAACCGGTTTTTCTTTTCTTCTTTAAGTATAAGGTCATCCCCACCCCAGGTACACATCCCCTGCTGGTGTTGGTGAACCCCAAGAGTGGAGGGAGACAAGGAGAAAGGTATGTATTGCTCTTTCAAAGTGGAAGCTCCTTTCAACCCCAACAGTCAAGACCATACAACTCGGAAACCAGACCTCAGGTCATAGTCCAAGGCCACCACTGGCCACTTCTCGCTTGCCTTGTGCCTCCATTTCCTCTTGTGATGTGAAGCAACAATGCCATCATCTCCCATAGTGTGACTTTAAGGATTACCATGGACTTTTATGCTTAACTCAGGACTTGACGCATGAACTTCTACAAAGGCTTCCGGAGTCAGACCAAGTCAAGAGAGGGGCTTCTTCCTTCCTAGGACTCCCAAGTCCTCTCTTGGCTTGAGAGACATGATGAGACTTTCCTAGTTAGGATCCCCCCCTCCTGCCCCCAGCCTCAAGAAGACAGGGCATCCATACTATTGGGGGAAAAAAGATCTGATTTGTGGGACCTGAAGTCAGCTAGTCAGAGAGGAAGCAAAGAAGAGAAATGGCCAGAGCAGCTCTCCTCATGAATCTACTCAGTCCAGGAGATGAACAGAGCACACAGCAATCAGAAATCCAAGTTAAAAAATAAATAAATAAATAACCTATCGACCAGGGCTAAGCAAGAGCTGTGAGGACCCACCTCAGCCCAAGAGGCAGGACATCCTCCTGACTTGACATAGTAAGTCTGGAGTTGGAGTCCACAAACCAAGCCCAAAGGTAGTTTAACTCTTGGCTTTCCTGGCCCCACCTCCTCTTATAGGTCTTTAGGCAGAAGACAGCACAGCCCTCTCCCCAGGGTCCTTTCCATAAGGCAGACTCACACTACCCATACCACACAGAAAACTGAGTGTGTCTAAATGGGAGGATTTTTTAGCACAACAATCCTGTTCTCTGGACTTCTCCACCCTGGCCTTCTGTAGTGGGTGGGGTTTCTGGGTCAGATGGTGGAATAGTCTTTGGCCAGGGGTAAAGGTGTGGGGATGCCAGGCTGTCTGGGACATCAGGGTCTACATGTACTGCTTTTCCTGTTAGATTTCAACAAAGGCTTGGTCCCGTCGCTAATGGGTCCGAAGGTATTTGCCCTGACGTGACTTCCGTCTGTGACATTTTCCTTCTCTCCTCGTTTGCTTTGTCTACAGAATTCTTCGGAAGTTCCACTACCTGCTCAACCCCAAGCAAGTTTTCAACCTGGACAATGGGGGGCCCACTCCAGGGTATGGAAGTTGCCCTCTTTGCTTTGCCTCCACCCTCTATTTCTGCAGAAGAAATCTTCCTTTGTGATCTTTTCTATCTCCATCTCAGTTTTCCCACCCGCCATTGGATGCCCTGTCCTTTCATTGCATCCACTTGTTCTTGGTTCTCTGGTTTGTATTATAAGAAGGTAATCTGCGTATATACTGCTCCTTTGAACGACAGGAAAGGCAGGATGGTGAACTGCTGTAACTTACATGCAGGCTGTGTTACCTGGCCTCTTTCTTCACAGTCAAGCACCAAGAAAGAGAAGCAGCCATTGGATACAGGGACTCCAAGGTCTACCCCGAGCTCTCTTATGGGGTGTTTTAGGGCCAAGACAACTAGTTCTTCAGGGAAACCATTGTTTCCCTGGATTACTGGAGTGGGGGTGGCCATGTTCCTCCTGGCCCTTCCCTTCCTGTGTCCCTACTGTCCAGCAGAAGGTTGGAAAAAAACAAGAGAGAGAAGAGAGGGTGAGGTGAGGGGAGAAAAGGAAAGAGGAAAGAGCAGGAGAGAAGGGGAGAGGAGAGGCGGTTCCTCCGTAGCAGGACCGAAGGGCTGATGGGAGGAGCGGGCCTGGTCGCTTATCTGAAATGGTTTCTCAGTGGGCCAGAAAGCTCCTCGGTAGTCACAGCCGGTGCCCTGTCGCCATCTGCTGGTCAGTCTCTGCCAGAGCTGTCCCCACACACTAGACTAGGCTTTCCCACCCCCTGACCTGCATTTCTACCCTCAGTGAGATTCCTCCCAGGTGCTGGAGCAAGGACTCTTCAAATTGAATCTGCTCCTTAGTTATCTGCTGTGAGGCGGCTACATGTGGCTATGGTGGTACAAAACCCAGTTTACAAGGAGAAAGAAACCTAAGAGTGGCTCTGTACTCCTGTTCCGTCTTATCTATAAACTTACCCCCTGAGAAGCCCGCCCAGACTACCATAGAGTCTGCCATGGTGACGGTGACTGCCAGACACTGCTGGATGGTATAGTGACTTTTTATAATACACTCTTACCCATGATTAGTTGTTGGGGAGATGATACTGTAAAAAGGTTAAACTACATTACATATTCTATTCCTTTGATTGACAGGAAGGACAGGTCAGAGCAGCTTCTCAGCCCAGTCTCTTCTAGACTAATTCAACACTAGAGGACAGGTATTATCTCAGCCTTGTCAAGTCTAAGTTGTTTTTACTGTGGATGACAAAATGGAGCCTATCTCCAGGGTCCAGAACTGCTCTGATGTGCAGCCCACCAGATGGACTGTCTGAATTCAATGCCTATGGAGAGCTAGGTTCTGCAAGAGAAGGTGGAAGATAGGGTGTAAAAAACTGCCCATGTGGACAACAGTGACTGGGAGAGGCCTAGGGTCTTCTCAGGCTTTCCCAAGTCACATCCCGAGGTGTTTAGTGTCCATTTGCTCTGAAGCAGAGGTTTCTAACTTCTTGTACCCCTTTTTACAAGCTGGTAGAAGTTGTGCACTCCTTCTGGAATAGCATTTCCCAATGCATAATATGAATTAATATTAGAGTCCCAGGGAAACTGTGTATGATGAGAAGTAGAAACAAAATACTAAAATGCAAAGTTGCAACCTGTGAATGTGTGTGTATGTGTGCAGGAGAGAGCTTTATCAGCACATTAACCAGCAATAGTCACATCACTAATAAATGTAAATCCAAAATCGTAATGAGCAGAGGTTGAGATGTGAGGGACAACTGTAACAAAACATGAAAATAGTTGTGATTGTCACTGCTGGAAAAGCACAAGCATTGCTCATACCTCTCATGTATTTTTTTAAAAAATGCTAAGTTTCAGCTAGACACTAGGGAAGACATTAATGTAGTACTTTTATAACATATGCATTCCCTGGATTCAGATTGATCTCCCTGCTCCACAGGGGTCAAGCTCATAGGAAAACAGAACGCTAACTCCCTGTGGTGGTGGGTCCACAGAGGAGAAGACTAAGACCCACCTAATTCAGTGTGCTGCTCCAAAGGAGAAGATGCAGGGACAGTGGTCAGGAGAGCTGAGCAGTTCCAAAACATTAATGATTATTAGAAAATCGTTGCCAAAATGTGCACACTGTGGATTCCTCAAACAGTTAAGAATTTCTCAAAACCATCCCCCATTCATCCAATGTTGCCAGATTCTCCCATGAGGCTGCCAATCCCCACCTCCAGCTTTTTCTCCACATTCGGTGGCACTGCACAGTGAACTCTGGCTTTGGAACATTGATTCTTTCAGCACACAAAGGGCTCACAGTCTGAACCTCCTCCCAGAGAGACTCTGGCGCAAGAAGTAGCGCGCAGCAGTCACAACCTAGTAACAACCACCCTCCTCCTGCTCCCCAGGTTGAACTTTTTCCACGACACCCCAGACTTCCGTGTCCTCGCCTGTGGTGGAGATGGGACAGTCGGCTGGATTTTGGATTGCATCGGTAAGAATGGTCTAGGGGCTTACTGGTTATGTCTAATAGGGAAATTTAAAGTCAGAGAGAGAGAGATCGTGTTCATCCTTGTTTCTAACAACTGACGCTTGACTAAATATTTGCTCTGAATAGGGGAGATGGGTATGGAAAGTTTCATCATAGGCTTTGTCACAGAAACATATTTTCCACAGCTCAGGTTAGGAAAAGAGGATGGGACAGATTTGAGGAAGGAATGGGGATCCAGGCAGACACAAGGTAATAAATGAAGGTCAGGAAGCCTTGCAGCCTAGGGCAGTCAGCATGAGATGAGCTTTTGGAGTCTGCGTCTAGAAAGTACAAATCATTGTAAGCAGAGAAAGACCAGGCCTGGTCATGTCCTGCATGCCTATGTCAACGGGCAAGTAAGGCGGGGAGGTCTAGAGGCCGAAGGTCTAGCCTAGCCCTACCTGGATCCATGGATACTTATAGATCATCCCCCACTCCCCAGAAAGTAACAGGAAGTGGCTGTGAAAATCAAGGGTGTATTCAAAATCTAACCCTGCAGAACTCAGCTAGAATGTACCAAATGGAGTGTCCCTCTCTCTTGTTCGAGAGTTTGTCCAAGGGGTCTTCCCTTCTGGAAGGCTCTCCCATCTTTACTCAGACAACTCCCACTTCAGACCTCAGTTGAAGCGTGGCTTTCTAAAATGGCCTCTCTTCACACCTCGGCCCGCTTGCTATGGGATCACACATCTTTCCTTTCCAGTAAGAATGGAAGTTGTGCATTCCGTGTGTGAAGATGTCAGGAAGCTCCACCGTGGAATCCCAGCCAACAGGCCTCGGGAGCTCTGTGTGGAAATGTCACAGTGAAGGCAACACATCCTCCTAGGGAACACACAGGTCAACGGTCACAAGAGAATGTGGTGAGGTCTCCCCAGGTGCTCAGGGAACACTGACGAGGCGCCAGCTGCGGACTTAGGCAGCCATGGAGGCCTTCAGGGGGGCTTCTGAGCCAAGAATCAAAGAGTTGGGAAGGAAAAGATGTCAGGATGGCTGCCCTGTGGTTTAGGAGGTCAGGAGTGCAGAAGGTGGAGGTCAAGAGGAAAGGTAGAGCCCCAGGGCTCTGAGACCCAGCAGGGCACACTAAAAATAATGGGAGTTGTCGTTGCAATGAAGCAAAACAACAGTGCACAGGGCCTTGGGGGAAACGTAGACAACGTACTTGAAGGGAGAACCTGGTCTTGCCTGGCTGCAGAGACAGAGCAGAGGAAGCTGTGGCCATGGAAAGGAGTCAGACCTACACTTGGGCATCACCATGGAGATGGAGACAGGAAGCTGCTGGATCTGCTGTACAGACAGCTCATAAGAAGCAGTATGTGGGCTGGGGAGCTGGTTTGAGCGTTAAAGCCTCACTAGCAAAAGGACTTGAGGTCAGATCCCACATAAAAAATGCTGGGCAGGTATGGCAACAGCCTATAACCCCAGCCCTGGAAAGTGGAGTCTGGGAAACCCCAGAGCAAAGTAATACAGAAGTAGAGCTATCAACAATGATTCCTTATGTCATCCTTGGGCACATATACACATATCAAGTGCCCTCTAGTACACACACAAATATACAGACAGACTGAAGAGAAAGAGAAAGAAAAGGAGGAAGAAGAGAAGGAGGAGGAGGAGGAAGAATGATGTAATGGTCATTCCTAAGTATTGCTGTGAGAGAACACCCAAAGTCAAATAACTTAAGGGACAAAAGGAAATTTACTCATCTTCCAATTCCAGGGGGAGAAACAGTCTTTCATGGTGGGGCAACATGGCTGGTGGCAGGCTATGTCACTGCAAACATCCAGTAGGCTAGTGGGTGATGGCTGAAGGCTGGAGGATTCCTGGAGAGTCTCTCTTCTTCTCAGTCATCTGTTCTGTGGTTCCTCTTATCTGGTCCACTACTGGGAGATTTCAATCAGATCTAGGGAGGCTCCCATAGGATCTAGGGCTGGTCTTTGTATTGTAAATGTATTGATACAGATAACCTCTTCAGGTAGTCTCAGCTGATCTTAGTTTAATGCCAGGTGTGGTCAATTTGACGTCCAAGATTATCACAAAGAAGAAGAAGAAGGGAAGGAGGAGAAGAAGAAGAATCAATGTCTGCTTGGGTGGGGTTAAAGAAAGGAGAAGTCTAAAGTGCATGAGATTTCTGGTCTCAGTGCTGCGAGGATGGTTAACCTGCCCAAACGGAAATCAAAGGAGAAACAGACCTAAGCAACCAAAAGACTTCCAAGCCACTGAATGTCACATACAAAAGTTCAATCGGGTGTCTTGGGAACAACGGGAATCCCATCTCAACTATCAGTGATAATCTCAGCCCTGAGCCCGCTGATTCTAGCATAGGTCTCATGATGGGGGTTAGGGGGAGGAGACCTGTGTAGACCTGCTCTGTCAAGGCAGCCCTTGTCTGAGCTCCCCAAGCCCTAGCCACAGCTCATATTCAATCAGCCTAATGGAAGGGCCCATGTAAACAATCTCGCAGAGGCTTGGCCTTCCCTCTTCAACCTGCCCTGCCCTTCTAACAGGCTGCTCTGGGACTGTGGCTTATAAAAACATGTACTTTCTCTGACGGTTCTATTCACTGCCTCTTCAAGCCATTAAGGGAGAAAATAGCAGGAATATGCAAATTTCTTTCTGGAATATAATGGAAATGATAGAATGATCAAATAGTCTGAGTAGCGAAAACACCTGGAGTTTTTGCTTGTTTAACATAATGCATTTGTTTGTTTGTTTGTTTGTTTGTTTTTTAACTTTAAAACTTGAGAGGCTTTTGGTGGGCTTTTTTTGTTTTTCCCAAATGCCCTATCATTCCTGAATGTCTTGGGCCCAGCTGTTTCACCAATGCATGTACTTGCCTAGCCTCTAGGGAGAGAACTGTCTTGATGCCACAGAGATCTGGGCTTGGGTCCTGGCTCCGGGCTCACTTCCTTCTTTGCAGGGTTGCTCTGGAAGGTAAGTGTTGGATAGCAGTTGTTAAGTGTTAAAACCATAGGACCCAATCAGCATGAATTTTGAATAAGTAATTGCAAGTCAAAGAGAGTCCAGTTTAGTTTAGTATGAACTCATGGCTGGCTTTGGACCAATTTGTTAACACACTGCAAGTAGACTGGAGGTCTTGAAATGTAGTGAGCTCTCCATCATTTGAGTTCAAGAATCAATCCAGGGATAATGGTATAACCCAGCCACTTTGTAACAGCATGACACACGGTTCTATTCCTTTGTGTGGGTTGCAGATAAGGCCAACTTTGCAAAGCATCCGCCAGTAGCTGTCCTGCCTCTTGGAACAGGAAATGACCTCGCCCGGTGTCTCCGATGGGGTGGAGGTGAGTCTGTGTGCTATTGTGTTGCCCTGGTGACTGGTAGTCTGGTGAACAGGGCTGGGTGGCACATACTCTGTGGTGGGTCACATGCCACATGATGGTACTCCACAGAAGTTATACCTAACCCATGACCCTCTGGTCCCATCCCTCCTATGTTTATTGGCCTCCTGAAACCAACGGCCTATAGTCTGCCACCTCCAGTGGAACACAGGGAACTTTAGGGGATAATAATACCCCCAACCATTCCCCAGTGTTTGTTCTGGTGTGAAACTCCCTTCCCCCAAATTGATGATCTTCTGAATCGGGGCCACTTAATCTGTTTCTTAGAGATGCTAGGGACATCAGATTACTCCAGTCCCCAGGGTTGCAAGTTTTCCTTTCAAAATTCCCCTCAGGGGGAACGCAGAGCAGTGATCGGTTTCTAGAGCAAGGGGCAAGAACTCTGCAAGCAGAGGTGACGCAGGGCCTGCTGCAGAGCCTGTTCCAGCCAGCCGCAGAGACGCAATCCACCCAACAGGTGGCAGAGAGGCAAGGGCTCGGAATGCAGTGCCCCCTCCCACATGACAGCCTCCAACTGGGTCTGTTCTTGTCCCTCAGAACTCCTCAGCCAATACGCAACCCACCAAGCCTGCCTGCCTGTCTTTTCTTCTTTCCTTCCTCCTTCCTTCCCTTTCTTTTCTTTCCTTCAAGTAGTTTATATTCATTGTACAAAATAATGGGTTCCATTATGACTTTCCATACGTGTATATCATGTTCTTTAATCATATCTGCCCTCCACACTGCCTTTTGTACCCTTTTCCAGTTGTTCCCCTTCCTCTTCCCAAATAGTCCCTCTTCTACCTTCTATAGTCCACATATGAAATACCCGAGTTTGGTTTCTTCCACTTCACAGGATTCTCTCTGGTTCTTTCCATTTTCTTGCAAATGCATCACTCATTCCATGTCACCCCCATTCTCTACTGCTTGCTCCAGTGCCACAGGTCAGCTAGCCAGCGCCCACCCCATCTCCTGCTCTTGGGCTTCCAACTCCTTCCCAGACTCTTGCTGATCAGTCCCTACTATCACCCCACCCCCACGGTTCAGAGCACATTGGTGTCTCCAACTGAGAAGCTCACTGGGTGGTCCGCTGGTCACAAATGCCCAAGGAGTTACCCATGCGGCATCAGCAACATCCTAACTTCTCTGCTCCGGTGCCCTCCCCACAGGTTACGAAGGAGGCAGCTTGACAAAAATCCTGAAAGAAATCGAGCAGAGCCCCTTGGTGATGTTAGACCGTTGGTATCTGGAAGTCATCCCCAGAGAAGAGGTGGAGAATGGAGACCAGGTCCCATACAGCATCATGAACAACTACTTCTCCATTGGCGTGGTGAGTCGGGCACTGGTTGCCTTTCTGCATGACCAAGAAATGCCCAAAAGGTCTCCAGACTTCCACTGTCCCCACTAAGGTCCTCCTCTGTGCCTGTTCTGCCTGTTTCTAGCCCTGCTTGGGTCTAAGCATCCTCAGATCTGGCATAGATATGCCTATCCTGGCTACAAAACCATTCCATCCCTTGAAAGCAAAAGAAAGTCTACCTAGTACAATATTAATACAAGAAAAAACTGGACATGTTTCAAATCATAATATCTTTTAAGTAAGCTGAGGAAATTACCCCCCCCCAAAAATTCCAAGAAGTAACCAAGGAGGGAAATCCTAAGGAGAGCTTCAAGCATTGGAAATTCTGATCCTCCAAGTCCGACTGGGCTTAACCAGTTTAGGGTTCAGACCTCCTTTCCTACTATCCCTTCCTTTCCTTCTCTCAGCCACATCCATACTCTCCAGTGTCTCCCCTGCTCTGTGACACCTGAGGAGCCAGCACACAAACATCTATTCACCCTAGACAGGATCCCACCGCAGACTAGAGCAACCGTTACACCAAAGTCCAATTTGATGGACTAGTGCATTTCTTTGGGTTACTTACAGAAGTATGGGTGAGAGTTACCTGCAGGAGCAGGGTGATTCAAACGCAGTGACATCATTGAAAAGCCCACCCCAGCCCAGGTGCTTCATAGAAGCTGCACCCCTGGAGCTCTCTGCAGTACTTGTGGTCAACTCTGCCTGTTTCCTCCGGACTAGCTAGGGAACCTCCTGCACAAGCAGTTTTTTTGAGGGGGTTGTTTTTTTTTTTGTTTTGTTTTGTTTGTTTGTTTTTTGCTATATTTCCCTTGGGGAACCTCCCTCTAATCTTGTAAGTTTCAGGAACTTCCTGAGATTTATCAGCTATTTCCTTTCTGAGTCCCATGAACCTTCCTCCAGGACTGAATGTTTCAAACTGCTGCACAATATCCTCCTTAAATCACACCAGGAGCACAACTCCAAGGCAGGGTCACTTTACGTGGGAAAATGTCATGCTATTGTGCCCAGATCCCAAGAGACCTCCAGAGGCGACACCGCTGTAAACACGTGAGGGTCATTATTCAAAGTTCAAGCGCGGGCTCTCCCCGTCACTGACAGCAGATCAGAAGAGAGTCCAGAGTCTTTGTTTTACAGGGACTTTTATAGGTTATTTCTATAGGAGGAGGGGGCTTCTAACCTAGCAGATACAAAATTGGGTAAATTGAGGCAAAAGCAGTGTTGGCATGTGGGAATGGTCAGCTCCTATCACCAGCAGTTTTCAAGTACCCTATAAGCAGTTTCTAGTACCCCCTACATTACTCATGGCCCTTGGAATTTCTTGAGCAGTTAGTTAGTGACTGGCTTCTAATTGGATAGTTCCACCTGCTCTGACCACAATTCTTACAAAAGATCATATTAATTCTGTCCTTGACACAGTTGGTGAGGATGTTGATTACGCAAGGACCAAATGTTATTGTAAAGGCTGCTCTTCCAGTTTAGGGGGGCTCCTGGAACATTAGCTATTTCCTAATTTGGAGCTGACTGGTGATGGTTATAGTCACATACACAAATTGGGTAAAACAGTCTATGTCTAACACGTCTGGTGTTTCATAGGGAGGACAAGTGAACGAGTATAAAACGGAGACAAATATGCTCAGGTCCCACAATGTAACACCTCTGGCCAATCTTCTCCTTGATGTTCCCATAGTCCTTTATTTTCTCACCTTTTCAGTGTACTCTGTGTATCAGACTAAAGGAATTGAAGAGATGACTTTAATGCCTGACTCCCCTCCACAATATACCAGTACAAGTTCATGCTTGGGTACAGAGAGAGCGAGAGATGGGGGGGGCAGGCACTGCTTTCCAGGTTGTCAAGGACAGGAAGGTGGAGATAAAGGACTAGTCATGCCCTTCCATTGCTCTGGGGCTCGGGAGCATGATGGAGCACAGACACTGGTGTTCTTGAGCACAGACTGTCTGCGCTACAGTGCCGGGCTTTATGCAACCCAGTCTTCCTGCACTTCTGAATACCACTGACCTCTTCACCGCCATCTGACAGCCTTCAGGGTTCTGAACTCCCAAGGCAGAGCAAGGCACAGTCCCTTCCACCCCCTGCCCCAGCCCTCATTGCCCTGTTTTTGGGTTTATGCTGCCCAATACCATGTGCACATGAATCCCACTAGGCTCCAGACTAGAGAATGCCTGTTCTCCTCCTCCATCCTTGCCTCTGCCTGCTCTGAGGCTGTTGGTGAGGGAATATCAAATTTAAGCAAGGGGTTTTATCTTTTTTAATAAGACTAAAATGAGAAGCATGAGAGGGGGAAAGGATAAAAACAAATCATACTTTCTATTTGCAAAAGGATTGGGAAACTGTCATATTTACATTGCTTTTATTCTGCCTACACAGAAGAGCAATGTCGTCTCTGTTTTTTGAGTGAGGAAACAGTCAAAAATGAAAGATTTTTCTTGAGTCCAAACCCAGAGTTCTTTCTCTGTGGCTGAACTAGGGAAGGCATTGCTGACCCGGCATTAGGCTTTCAGAGCGTGGAGGTGCTGGGCTGGGCAACTACTTGGGGGTTCCTGTGCCCCAGGCTGGTTTATCCCGCTATGCCTAGACCTCCTCCAGGGGCACCTCCAGTGATGCCACAGTCTTCCCCACCCCTTTCTTACACTCTGTTTGTCTGAACTCCGGGTTCCCCAGAAAGAGCATCAGTCTTCGGCTCCTGCCAGTCAGACTTGACCAATGTTGAGGTCCACACAGCTTCTGGAGTGTGGACTTCCCAACATCAGTTCCACCAAACTGCATGTCTTTTTTCCATAGTAACCAGAGCATTTATTGAGTACCTATGGTGCTTTTGGTGGATACAGTCATTTTCCATTTGTGTTTCTGAAGAAGAAAAATTGTAGCTCAGAGGCCTACTAGGCCAGTGCATAGCAGAGCTGCGGAACATTGGCACTGGATTCCTGAGCCAACAGAGCTGTGGTTTTCACTCGGCCCCCTCCATTTCACACCACCACAGGCAAGGGGGGAGGTCTCAATTCAGAACAAGAGGCTTCTCAACAACCCTGTTCAGAAATATAAATTCTACCCCACACCAGATTCTGATTCATATTCTGACTCAGCAGGTCTGAACAAGATCTGGGAATTTGTATTTTTAACACCCCCCTCACTCCAGACCATTTTGATATAGCTTGTCCTGACCAAAACCCAAGAGAGTTAAGTCAATCCACCTGCACAGAGGAAAATGGACAGAGGACGTAGCTTTTGGAGCAGTACAGAATCTAGAACTGAAACAAATGAAGAAAAGAGACACTAGAAAGCAGAGGACAGATGGCCCCTATAAGCAGCCAGTCAGAAGCAAGAGTTGAATAGCAAAGTGACTGTCTGGAAAGTCTGAACCTTCCAGGTCACAGGTTATAATCATGGCTACCCAGAATTCTCAACACGTCTCTCTATACACAGTGTCCTGTGTAAGATGGCTCTCGTTTGGTATCTATAGACCAAATGCATCAACACCTCAAAAGGAACAGTAACACTTTCCTCAACTAGGTACCCAGATCCTAAACTTTAGAGCCAAGAATCACAGTTCTAATGAAGAAGGGAGGGAGACAGCAGGAGAGAAGGGAGTGGCTAACTGTCTTCGAAGGAAGCATATTCTAACAGATCTCCATACACACACACACACACACACACACACACACACACACACACACACACGGTCAGCAGATTTACTGCCCTGCACGGACTTACAATACCCCAACACTACTTCTTACTGTTTTTCATATGCCTTTAGTTTGTGTGTGTTTGATATGATATTACAAATAATCGAGAACCAGAACTGTTTCAATCTTATTGGCACTCCCTTAGCTTTCCCTGGATAAGATGTTTGCAGGGTTTGTGTGCTCGCTCTTTAAAAGTTAGAAGGGTAAAATCTTGAGAAAATAAGTAACCAACATACCACCCTAACAGAGTCTGGGGCTGACATTTGCAAAAGGTCTTCCTTCCTATTTGACTTCCTAAACTTTGTGAGAGAAGTAGGTATGTAAACCAGCCCAGTTCTGCCTCCTCCTGATGAGTAAACATGGTTGGACTCCTGTAACAAAAAGATATCTGCAAACTCCTTGCTTCTTCGAAGGACCTGCAGTACATGGCTGCTGTCTAGTGTTCACAAAGATGGCGGTGGTGGCCACCGCTCTCTTGGTCCTGGGTGCTACAGATGGGAATGTGTTTTGATGAGTCACTCAGTCCCCTTTGGGCCAAAGAATCGATTTCATAGCTAGAGGGTTGAGTAAGGCTTGTCCTGGCTTGTGTTGGGTTCAGCACGTCCCCCCACATACCAGCTCCCAGTGGAGATTATTAGCTCTTTGGCCTTTTCGTCCTTTCTGCTGGCAGATGTTTTAAATACAGTCAACCAAGACATCACTTCCTCTGACTTCTCAGGCTTCTTCCTCCCTACTCTCTATTTTTGGACGCACAGAAAGGTCAGGACGGCCAGGTGTCAGTGACAGGAAGCTCGGGACTCCAAAATCATTCTTGGAGCCTGCGTGACTCTATAACTGGGAACTCCTTAGGCTCCGCTTTGGCTGCACCTTACCTGGGCAGTGAGCAGCTAATCTCTGGTCTCAGCACCATCTATTTCGGATGTCAGAGGAAGAGGAGGCCAGCCCACACACCATGTTCCACCTTGTAGACGGTGATTGTGTTTACCCGCCCAGTGACATGCCTACTGCCCACTAGGGAGGGCATCAGCAAGACTGTCAGCATCGATTCTAATCTGTCACCTGCTCAACTCACTGAGAAGTGACTCGGACAAGCCGTCTGCAGCTTTTTCCATTCCCAATGTGCCATAACTTTTCAGAACGGTCTCTACCCAGACAGCATCTGCTCACCGTAGCTCTGGTTTCCAAGTTACAAGTAAAACTGCACATGTCAAATGAGTGCTTGACCCAGAGCCACTCAAGACAGCTCCAGTAACTCCTGACTCTGAATCCCCAAGCAGAGAACCATGTTCTCCACCATGCTGCTTTTGCAGAGACACCCTAGCTATTTTGTGTATTTGTACACTGTCTGTTTAGGAACGACATGCTAATCAGATAGGCTATGCTAATATTATTGTAAAGGTGAGCCTCTGGAAAAGCAGACCTAGTCATGGAGCAAACCAAACCAAGTAATGACGATACATAAAGAAGAGCCTAGACAAATGTCTCCGGGAAACTAAAGGAAAGCAGGAACCATTGTCAGCCAGACTGGGGGTTGAGGCACTTTCTCATCTATAGTGATGAACTACAGATCTATCTATCATACCAGGTAATAGATGGGTGTTTTAGTTTTGCTTCTTTGTTTTTTGAAGAAAATTAGTGCTTCGAGGGAACATAGTAATAATGCAATAAATGGAATGCTTTCTTGAATTCTTGTGAAACATTTCACAAATATCACATGAACCTTATTGAGTGTGTTCACCGAAATTGGCTGTAAGGAAGAGGAAGGCTGTAGTTCGTCTCTCAAGAGAAGCTGTGCAGACTTGTGTGGGTCCAAGCGTCCAGTGTGGGGGAGACCTCCCTGGGGACTGACACTTCCCATCATGTGGCCACAGCGGACTTTACCCAGACCTTCAGCTCTTGATAGGAGGTCTGAAGACTAAAAGGACAAATCAGTAGCAAAAGTTTAATCATTAAACTCCCAAGGCATTATTTCAAGCAAGGTAATGTTTGCAAACCACCAAAGAAGCCCAACTTCTTGACTTGCTCTCCCAAGTACATGTGGCTGCTAGCCAGGGGGTCCCCAATCCCAGGATAGCTCATCCCAGTATGTGCTCCAAAAGCTTCTTGTAGAACTAGAACATCTCCAGCTGTTGAAACAAAACGATGCTTGGGATATGCCGTAGTGGGTAAAACCACCTACAGCTCAAAAACGAGGACCTGAATTCAAGCCCTTTGAGCCCAGGTGAAAGCCAGACATGTAGCTCGAGTGTCTGTAACCCCAGCACCCAATAGGAAATGCATGGCACGGGCAGGAGAGTCCCCAAAGCTCGCTGGCCAGAGAGCTTGAAGTACACAAAAATAGAGACCCTGTCACAAACGAAGTGGACAGCAAGGATAGTTACCTTAAGTTGTCTTGTGTCCCCCACATACATGCTCATATTTATACACATGAATATATATTACCTGAAAAAATTGGTATTTGGGATTTCGGGGATTTTTCAGATATCTATTCCAATATTTATTTATTATTTAATCTTGAGAAAAAAAAAGTTTTACCCTGTAGTAGAATCTGTAGACCTTCCTGCCTCAGTCTCCCAAGTGGTAGAATTACAGACTGAACCATGACTGCTCACTGGGGCCTGGGGTGGCCTGCCCACACCAGGACTCTGGAGACTGCAGGGTGGCTGGTGGCACTGGTTCCCACCCTTAATGCCGGTGCCAAGCCCAACTGCAGTTCTGGCTGTAAAGAGGAAGAGAGGGTCTGGAAGGCAGCATCCAGGGAGAACACGCGTGCCCCCTCCAGGTGGCAGGGCTGCCCCCTTTAACCAGGCCTCGGCCTTCTCTTCCGTTTTCAGGATGCTTCCATTGCACACAAATTCCACATGACGAGAGAGAAACACCCCGAAAAATTCAACAGCAGGTAAGCGAGCTACACTCCCGCTGCTGCGCCGCCCCACCCCTGCAGCCAGCCAGGCCTCCCACCTGCTCCCGCGGAAATGTTCTTGCCCCGGGTCGCCCAGGACTTTGCTTTCCTGCCACGTAGCCGGAAGGAGGGTTTCCGTGTCCAAAACAAAAAAAGAAAGTCAAAAACCCTCTGCAGCCCAGCCCGTCCCCTCCCGGAGGATCCCTGGCAGGGGTAGCGTCTGGGGCGGGAGGGGCAGGAGCACCCACCTTCGGTGACAGGAGCCCGGCCTTGGCTAACTGGATGCCCCTTCCTGAGCACGGGAGGCTGCTCTATGGGCAGCGGCCCCTGCCCCTTTCAGTAAAGGGATTCGGGGAGGGAGGAGGTGCCAGCCCCAGGCTCCCGCACGCAGCCCTCCAGACGGCGCCTCTGCCTCCGGACAGCAGAGGGCAGCAGAGAGCGCCCTGCGCAGGCGTCCAGGCCCAGCCTGCGCCTGGGCGCCCTGGATGCATCCTAGATGTTAGGTTCCGAAGCGAAAGGAAAGAGAAAACCAGATCATTTGCAAAAGCACCTAAACCTTTCTCGCGTACCGGAGGGAATTTATCAGAATTGCCTTGTGAATGGTTTTAACTACCCTGAAATCAACACATTTTCTTCTTCCCTTCCTCTGGCCCTTTCTTCTCATTGACTAATCTCCATTACGCGCTGTCCTCTTTGTACTATTCAAGGTCACCATTGGATTCCACTCCCAACCTCAGCAGACAGGGACCGGTGTGAATAATTATTTGGACTTGAGCTTTGAACCTGAAGGGAGGGACTTTGATGTAGCCTACAGAAATCTCTTCAAAGCAGCAGTTAGAGGGTTGCTGAAAGACATGTCCAGTTCTTTCTTACTCTTTGCCCTGACTCTGCAGCCTGGGAGGCTAACCAGGAAGAAGAAAGTCTTTTTAGAGATCAAAACTTGAACATATTGAAGCAACATCAGACCCAGGAGGAGTGATGTGTGGGATCTGACAGTAGCGGTCTCTACCAGAGCTGCGTTCTGTCATCCGTCACAGCGTGCTCCTTTTGGTTTCTTCTCACACACAGACCCTCTGTGCCTGCTACACATCGTAGACGCCAGTCTCTAGCCCGTACAACTGTACTCACACACTTGCAATTGCATTGTCTTCTTGGATTCTTTTGCACTTCTGTAGTCTATATGCAATCTCATTTTTTAAGGTACCACTCTCCCACCCATTCTACAGACGTTGAAGGTCCTCTTCATGCAAATACCTTTACAGGTACTCATGGACATGTGCTTGTGAAGATGCCTCATGCCTGTGAGTTCTGTTCATTCATTCATTCAGCAGTGTATTTTGAAACCATCTTGTGTACCAGACACTCTTCTATAGGTGCTTTGGATAGACAGTCCTATAGTGGAAACAGGCTGGAAAGTGAGTGTGCATGACGGTCTTTGTAAAGGATGTGATCCAAGGAGACTTAAGGGCACAGCACACAAGAGCATGCAATGTGACCTGAAGGGCTTTTCAGTGCCAGAGACATCCCACCCAGGGCATAGAAATCAATAATGTCTTTTCTAGGTTGGTACAAAGAGAAGGGCAACCCAGAGAGAAGAACCAGATGTTCAGGACGATGTAAGTCCTGAACGATATAAGTCCCACGATGCAGCTGTTCCATAGTGTCTTGGCATGGAAAGGAAACAAGTCTCTGTAGTTTCACAGAATAAAGAAGGTCAAGGTCCCCCCATATTCCCAACAACCAAGACAGGGCAACATTCGACTTGAATAGTGTGTCAGACAACTGCATGATTAAGCCTAATTAGAGATATATGTATTAGAGAATAGTCATGCTGTGTACGACAGTGAAAGGTCTGCAAACTCTCTGTGATCCATATATATGTGTCAGAGAAGAGTCACGCTGTATGTCAGTGAATGGTCTGAACAAACTCTATGATGTGTTCTTCTGCAACTGTTTCCTTATAACTCTCCAAACCTCATTAACAATGATGATGGCTCTTGGAGGTAGCGTTCACACCTCATTCTCTCCCTGTGGGAGACGGGGGTGTTGTGCTCAGCTGAGATGGCAGGCGCTTGGATTTAAGAAATGAATGTTCAGAGGTAGCCCCTGTATGACAAGGTCACCAGCCACTTCCTGTCAACTTGGGTTTGGGCTGCTTTCTCTCTCTCTTGCTTGCCCAAGTCCAGAATGTTCAGGAGTGTTCAGTTCGTCCACCGAGAGGCAGGCAGGCAGCCATTTTCTCTAGGCTTCCTTATTTAGCATTGAAATGGTTTTAAATAGGCAGGTGGTTGTTGCCATGGTTACCCCATTACACCAGCAGCTAAACTTAGGAAGGGCCACAAGGGATAGGAAGAAGCTTGATACCCAGGATTTGGAAATGTAAATGATATTATCAAACAAGGCTCCATTTACTGGGCTGAACTTGGGTTCTTCAAGAGTAATCACGGCCTGGCATTACTGCTGAGACCCGACCCTCAGGGATAACCTTGAGGCTAAATAGAGGGAGCTGTATTGTTCTGTTTGTTTTGCTTCAGCAGGGGGGTACAACTAATCAGGACGAGAACTTCTTTAGAACCTTGAACTTTTTGCATTTCTACTTTGTTTTCTGGATTATTCTTTTTTAATTATTTTTTATTATTATTTATTCAACTGTGCGTGTGTGCGTATGTATGTGCGCACATGTGTGTATGTGTGGTATGTGTGTGTTGTGTGTGTGTGGTGTGTGTTGTGTGTGTGTGTGTGTGTGTGAGAACCACGGATGGAATCGGGAACCACCATGGAGACCTCCACCTCCTTCTGCCCCGGGATTCACAGGCTCCGCCCCACCAGGACCAGAAGCGCAGGCTGCCCCGCTTCTGCCTGGCGTCTATACGTGGGATCTGGGATCCGAACTCAGGACCTTCTGCCTGCAAGGCAGAGGCTTAACCCCTGAGCCACCTCTCCAGCCCTGTTTTCTGGATTATTCTAATGATTCTTAATCTAGGTTTCAAAAGCTTCAGGAGTTCAGAGGAAAACCTAACTGTGGAAGTTATTTTTTTTTTCATTGTTGGTCAGTATCTCAGAGCACTTGAGGACTGTGTCACTATAAACCTGTGTCATCCACTTGAGTATGCCCCTTGGCAATTAAGAGGACGGAAGCTTTTCTGTCAGCCCTTCAAAGGGACCACAGCAGTGCTGCCAGAAGCTGACCACCTTCCCCTGGGGTAGTTCATAGGCTTTGGAGTATCAGCTTTCCTGGAGCCAGGTCCATGGAGTTGATGAGGGGTTCCCCGAAACCCCAACGCAGCTTGAGTCCTGAGGGGTCTGAATGTACCTCCCAAGGAATTAAGCGCTTTGTAGATATTTATGGAACGAGGTGGCATGGTGTACTGAGCTGGCTGGAATCACAACTTGGCTCCGTCACTTTGTGCCCTTGAAGGAGTAAGCTAATCTTTTTAATCCTTTGCTTCCTCCCCTGAAACCCTATCAGCATTCAGCGAAGTGCACCCTTACAGTGGGCTCTCCACGGCATGTGTTGCTGAGTTTCGTAGGGTAGCAAGCTTGAGACTGAGCATTGTATGAAATCACTGATAAAGCCAGGGTGTCCTTCTTGATGGAGCACCAAACGGAATTGGGTTCCCATCGGATCTTTGCTGTTGGAGGACAACGAGAGGCAGAGGAGACTCTAGCAAGGATGCTTCTGACTGATGGCACAATGCTACTGACCACCGTTGCGGCGACTCTCTTTCCTGCCGTGTGACAACACCGAGACAGACTTCAGGGAAGAAAGGGAGATTTATTTGGCTTATAGTTCTGGGAGGGAGATACAAGCCATTATGGTGGAAAAGGCATAGCGGGCATCAGAAGCTGGCAGCAGCTCAGGGCACTGCAACCATTATGGATGCAGAGAGCAAGCAGCAGGCAGGCTACAAGACCTGGGCGCTACCCAATCTCAAAAAAATCATCTGGGCTGGAGAGGTGGCTCAGGGGTTAAGCCTCTGCCTTACAGGCGGAAGGTCCTGAGTTCGGATCCCAGATCCCACGTATAGACGCCAGGCGGAAGCGGGGGCAGCCTGCGTTTCTGGTCCTGGTAGGGCGGAGCCTGTGAATCCCGGGGCAGAAGGAGGTGGAGGCGTCCATGGTGGTTCGCGAATTCGTCCGTGGTTCTACACACACACAGACACACACGCACGCGCACATACACACGCATATGCACACAGTTGAATAAATAATAATAATAATAAAAACAATTTTTTAAAAATCATCTGCTGTACCCCAGTGACCAGCTTTCTTCCAGCAAGGCTCCACCTCTAAAGATGCCACAACCTTCCCAAATATCAACATCCACCAAGGATTCAAACACATGAGCCTGTGGGGGCCAACTCACATTCAGAGCACGACAGTTAGCCAGGGTTGGGTTGGATTGGATTCTCCAAGACTAGAGAAGTGGGGCTGCGTTGGGGGAGGGAGGACTTGTTTCAAGGGCTTCAAAAGACAGAGGCTTGGGATCTGAATTCCAAAAGCTAAAAGGAGGGTCAAGATTGGGACCCAACACTCCCAACTGAAATGGGAGAGGGAAGGGCGGGGTGGTGGTGAGTACAGAGTGCATGCAGGATAGAGGGCTGTGCTGGGGTCATGACACCTAGCTGAGGTCAGATGCTGGAAAGTGACTGTCACTGATGCTCGCTGTTCTCCCTACACACTCTTTCCTTCACCACCCCCAACCTTAGCTGAACACAGAGCCAGTGAATGGAAGCGTAATAGAAAACAGCCAAAAGTACAACAGGCAGCGATACTGAACAAGAAAGTGCTTCCTTCTCCCTTGATTGGCTGTGGTATGTTCTCAAGTCCCAAGTGCAATATCTTATCATCCACACAGACACTCTTCAGCTACAAAAGGAGTCGTTCCAAAGTTGTTCTCCCAAGGGCCTTGTAAAAGTCCAACGTTATAACCCGGATGCTTGGCTTTCCCAGCAGCAGCAACAACGAGGAGGTTAAAAATCCTCACAGTTGAAGTCCATGCTATGCTCTTTGGTTGAGTTTTACCTCTCCCCCCTCAATACTCTGCACCCCAAGAGACTATGCCAAATACTCAGTAGGCCAAATTGTCTGCACCTGTTTTCACCAATACATAAAACTATTTTTTCAAATATTTGGGATTTGGAAAAGGCCCACGTGAAGCTGATTGTGGCATTTTCTATTTTTATTCTTACTCCTGTGGGCATTTGAAAGGGAAATGAAAACCGTATGCTTTGTGTACAGGTCCTTTTGGCTCTTCAAGTCCATTGTAACGAGCAACTTAACTAATTATCACTTGAATGTTCAGAAACTGACCGGGAGGGGGGTCCCCCACTCTGCCTGACCCCCCTTGGGAAATGACATGAAAAAAATGTGAGCTCAGTTCTTGTTCAGGTCTGTCAGGCTTGGACTGGATTATTTGTTTACAGTCAGCTCTGCTATTTGCTGAAACAACAGAGCAGAGGTGGCGGATCGCCCAGAGCTGAGGATGATCAAAGATATTAAAGGCTGATGTCAATATCTGTCTGCCCTTCTCTTTGCCTAACACTCCAAGCTTTCAACAACAAGGTGAAGTCACGGGGAGTCTTAGTTAGCATCGCTTTCTTTCTCTTCACGGCTCCCCAGTCTGTCCAGAGTGGGCAGGGTACTACTCAGGGAGGCTGTGGGACCCCAAGGCGCTCTACAAAGTTGTCAGTGGCCCACAAGAGTTCCTTGCTGCGTTTCATGGGCCTTTTCTTCTGGTCCCTCCCAGGCTAGGTTAAAACAGGTGTGATCATGTCAACAAGGAGTGGGATCAGTTTGCGATAATATCAGAAGGAACTTGAAAGCAAGCTGTGTTCTCCAGACTACGGGTCAAAGACTCCAAAAGTTATCAGTATTTGGTGGACTGGTTCCTAAGAAGTGTTTGCATCAAAGAGCTGGAGATGTGGTGTGCAATCAAGTTCAGAAGGTTAAGTCAGCCCGATCACCTCATGGAAGAAGAAAATCAAAGTACACAAATTCAAAGTAAGGTGGTGACCGGTTGGGTGCTTTGTGGATGTTGACAATCTGGGTTCTTTCCAGAAGAAGTAGAGGAGTTACTTTCAACCATGTTCAATGGAAAGGGCAGAATATGAGATTGCTTCACCCCAAAAAGAGATGACTTAGGGAGACGTGACTCTTGGGTCTCATATGTTTAAAACAATTTTTTCTTGTAGAAAAGAAATGAGTTAGACTGGATTGTAACTCAATGGGGAAAGTGGCTGCAAAGACTAATTAGAAGCCCCAGTGGGACATTACCCCTACCAGCTGGAGCATTCCTCAGGAATCATAGGTCATTGGGGATGGTGGTGAGCTTCCAACATTTTGTGGACAATATGTGCTGAACAAATATTTGGGGACTCCAGTGAAGTTAAGGACTCAAGAGTATAAGTTCTGTTATCAAACAACCTGGATTCCTGTACTGGAGGCCACGTCTACCATGACTGTGACCAAGTTATTCCTGAGCTTCGATCTGCTCACTTAGTAATGTCAGGGTGTAACACCATTTACATCCCCTGTGTTGCTGTTTCAACTGACCACAAGCTTATAGCTGAACACCACGGCACTGAATTACTGCATTACCATTCTAGAGTTCATAAGTCAGAAATTAGGACCAGCAGGCTAAAACCTAGACGTTGTCAGAGCCTCCTTCGGGAGGCTCAGAGAGAATCTGTCTCCCTGATTTTTCCCAAAGAGGCTATCTGCATTCTCCATTCCTTGGTTTCTGGCTCCTTCCATCTTTAAAACCAACAATGGCCAGTTGAGTCATTTTCTGATTACATCCCACTGCCGATCTTTCTTCTGCCTCTCCCTTGCACTTAAAAGGATCCTATGATTTTGTTGAAGCCATATAAATGCTCCAAGACCATCTCCCCATTCAAGGTCAACATATCAGTAATTTAAATGCCCTTCTGCAGCCTTAATTCCCGCTTTGTCTGGAACCCTTGAAGTTCCAAGAATCAGAACAAGGTCATGTTCAGCATGGTGCTCTGCTTACCAAAAGTAGGTCGTCAGTAACCTAGTGGGATTATTCTGAGGATCCAACAGAACGATGAATTTAAAGTGCTTACTGTGGAATCTGGTCCACCACCAGCAGCTGTTATTAGTGGTAGTCTTACTTTCAAGGACTGAAGTGCAGGCTGCCGCCATTTCCACCCAGCGTTTTCGTATGGAATCTGAGATCCAAATTTAGGTTTTTGCTTGCAAGGCAAAGGCTTAACCCTTGAGCCGTTCATTTCCTTTATCCCCACAAAGGTAGATCTTAATAGCAGACAATGGGTATTTCAGTGTTCTTTAAAAATGCTTCAGTGATTCTCTAAGATGGATATATGCAGATCCATTGGTCATATAGCAAATCATCAATGTAGAAACATGGGATTTTTTTACTTATCTTGTTACATAAAATCTTTTCATCATTATCAGTCTAGTAATTGTATATTCTAATAATATATCATGAAATGTTATTACACAATGTATTGCATTATTATTGTAGATTATATGAAAGGTTAAAAAAAAGTTAAAAGGGATTGGAGAGATGGTTTGGAGGTTAAGACTCTGCCTCGCAAGCAGAAAGTCCTGAGTTCAAATCCCAGGTCCCACATAAAAACTCTAGGTGGAAATGGTGGTGGCCTGCACTTCCAGCCCTAGTGGATAGAAGCAATCCAAGATGATTTCCGAAGTCACCCTTGGTCCTTCACAGGGATACATGTGCCCTCTGATACACACACACACTGAATGAATGAATGAATGAATAAATGAATGAAGTTTTAAAAGCAAGAAACAGTCACTTCTCAGAAGTACAATATTCCTGTTGGTGCATTTCATCATTTAGTTTGGCATACCTATCTTAAAATAATTGTGATGCATGTTTTATACTTATACTACTTTTAAAATATTTTCATGAAAGTCATCAGGCTTACTGCAGGAAAACAAATCATATCATTCTTCTCTCCCCAAGAAATATAATGCTCTCAACATCCATTTCATTTTAGCATTTTCTTTGTACAATTTTATTCACTTGAGGCCATGTCACATACTCTAATTTAAAGCATTATTATTGAGCTAGGAGATGACTCAGTGGTTAAAGCCTTTGTCTTGTAAGCAAAAGGACCTGAGTTCAGATACCCAGATCCTATATAAAATTGGTAGGCAACTATGATAGCAACCTATAATTCCAATCCTGAAAGACTGAACTTGGGAAACTTGAGAGCAAAGCAATGGATGTCGAGCAATCCAGGATAATTCCCGATGCATGCATGCAAAAAACAATTGTTACATTATTCCATAGTAACAAACATGATTGTGATAGCATTTGCAGATTGCAGAAGGGAAGTGCGAAGAAACGGCCAGTTATAGTGAGTTTATCTGCAGCAGGAGTTTGATTAGTCTTTTCCAATTTAAAAGATCCCAAGGATTATGTTTAACCAATAGGAGAGAAGATCTTAAAGATACTGCTCAAGTCCCATTGCAATTAAGACAATTATTTGGTATGTTTTGCCCCTCTTCTTTATGAAAGACACATTGAAAAGTAAAACACTTGCACTTCCCTCAGTTCTAGATCTATGCATAGTCTTGCTGCATCACAGTTAGACGACTTTCTGTTCGTTTCATTTCATTTGACCAGATACAGTGAAGGGCTGCTACCTGGACTGCACAGCACTAGAGTTTTAAGCAGGAACTGCTATGAAAGTGTTCAGTAAAGTGTTTAGTAAGGTGATCCTCCAATATAGTCAGTCCTGCCTCAACAATAATAGCCATCGTTTATTGGGCATTTTCAACAATCTTCTGTACATTGATTGGCATAGCCGGCCACATGAGAAATAAGTAGTGCTGATCCATTTTACAAATGAGAAAAGCAAGGCTCAGAGAGAAATGTTTAGAGGTTATTCTTCAAACCTAAGGCTATCTGACTCCACAGCCTCTGTGTCCCACCACACTTTCTGCCTTTCTGTGTGTCCAGCACACCACTGTGACCAAAGAAACAAGAAACAGCCAGGAAGGAGCCAATTAAAGGTCCCATGTAACCATAACTAAACCAAACTCATTTTCCATAAAGAGGACCAGCCAATGCACTGGGCATGGGTTTCCAGGGGAGAATTCAGGACAGAACTAGGCCGACACCTCCCTATGCTCATCTCGGCTCAGGAAAGGTGGTAGGAAAGGCATGACAAATGAGGAGTGGCCTTGATGGGTACAAAGAGGACCCTTGTAGGAGGCATATTGAAGGCCAAAGTGAATTACTGAGAAAAGTTGTGACATAGAAACACACATAATAAATAAGAAAGGGGGGGTGTTTATGTCTCCAGTATAAAGGCACTTGCCTGGATGTAGCCTGACAACCTGAGTTTGATCCCTGGAGCCCTCATGGTGGAAGGAGAGAGAAAAACACACACACATGCACGCACACGCACACACACATGCACACACACGCACACACTCACAATAAGGAAATAAGGGAAAAGGAAAGGGAAGAGA